>CM038678.1:742304384-742532246 GCA_021605205.1 Aegilops longissima | reverse complement strand
GTTGGTGCCAGACCAAAGTGGGAGGTTGCAGCAACATTCTCTGCCACCCCTTCTCTCATTCAGTCATGTTTTTGCTGCACCACCAATGTACGTACATCTTCTGAGTATTCTCCTTACTACAGGTGAGCAGCACAAGCGTCAATCTTGCCACAGTTCGGACAGCATGCGATCAGAAATTGAGTCGTGACGGAAAGCAAAGGTGGGGATGGGCGATATAGAATCCTGGAGATGCAACAAAAATGATCTGGATCTGGACTGACTCAGCAGGATCGCCGATGTTTTTTCTTGTATTCCGAGTGTCAGCTTGGCTGCGGGTTTGATAGGCAGCAGAGAAGGCATGAAGAGACCCACATCTGAAAATCCGTTCTGCAGGTAATTATTCAGTCCGCTCTGCAGACTGATAAAAGAGATAGTCTCAGCATCGACGCCGTCAATATTGTCCAGAACATGCACTCTGAAATCAGAAAAGTGTAAGTATCAACTGAACTTGACTGTTTAGGTTCAGTTCTATCGAATGACACAAGTTCTTTTATTCATTATAAGAAGAGAGTGGCACAGGTTCTTCTTATTCGTTTTCAAAAGAGCTGTAATGATCTGGAATAAACTCTGAGCAGTTATCTCTAGTCTAATGTAGAGCTTGTAGTTATGTCTGTCGAAATGCATTTACGGCCTTGTTAATATCCCTGTTGGTAAAAGACGTGGTTGTGTTCAAATACACTAGCAGGTTGAGTCACCTAGTGTGCGGCCGTGTGGGTATGTATCTGTAGTTCTGTACTTTAAATCTGAATTTTAAGCAATTCTGTTCCTGGCTGTGCATTCAGGTACTGTGCGAGGAAACGATCAAACAGACAAGCTCAGCTGTTCTCTCTCCGCCATTGCAGAACCAATCGGAAGTCCTAATCGGGGAGACTGAGTTATAGTACAAGCCTAGGTGTGTGCAAGTCATGGTGATGAATCAAGCTTTGTTTACCAAATAAATCGTTTGCATTGTTCTGTCTAGTTTCGATTCCTTCTGGTCGATCTTCACCTGTGTCCCTACTCCTGAACCTTATCATATTTCCCCAACATCCAAAGCTAACATGGATAATTCCTCATGCAGGAAGGACAGCCCGAGGCCGAGCAACAGACCGAGCTGGCTGCGCGAGCTTCGACACGGGACGGGAAACACTCTCATCCAGAGCTGATAATTGATACGGGGATTACATCTTCAGTTACTGTTGGTCGCAGACCAATGTGTGAGGTTGCAGCAACATTCAGTGCCCTTCTCCAGATGGTAACCACACCTCTCCTTCAGCCACATTTTGCTGCACCTCCGATGTACACCTTCTGAGGCTTTCTTCTTACTTCAGGTGCACAGCTCGGACAGCGTGCAATCGGAAATTGGGTCTGACGGAAAGCGAAGGTGGATATGGGACGATATGGGATCCAGGAGGTGCCACAAAATGATCTGGATCTGGACTGACTCTGCAGGATCGCCGACAATGTTCTCTTGTAGTCCAAGTATCAGCTTGGCTGCGTGTTGATAGGCAGGGTGAAGTGGCGTTGCACTGCTCTGCTCTGAATGTGTGTGTCTTGGGACTAGCTACAGTGCGAGATGATGTAAATGCGCAAGGAATCATCGTGACCATGTTCCATAAGCGTGTATGATCTTATATTCTCTTTTCTACAACTATAGTAAGCTAACAAATAGTATAACATGCGTACCTATGTTCAGAGAAAAAAAGGAGAGGGCAGATAGAGCATGAAATCGAGTAGGATTAGGATACTAAGGTGATAAACGTAGAGAGGCTCACAGAAATCCGGATGGCCGGCTCAGGGCTCGAGGAAGCTCTGGCTATCGCCAATCGACCTATGGCAGCCGCCGGCGGAGGTGGAAGACGAGGTTGCTCTGCTCGCCATGGAGAGGAAAGTTAGCTTTCTGCTGGTAGTAGCACCTGCAAAGTAGTGAAGTAGCGACGAGGAAAGAGCCGTACAGGAGAAAGTTTCAGAGCTAGTAAAAGATGGTCTCAGCATCCTCTGAAAAGTACTACAAAGTATCGATTGAACTTGGCTGGTTATGGTCTAAAAGTATCGATTGAAGAATACTACTTCCTCTGTCCCATAATACAAGAGCGTTTTTGACACTGCATTAGTGTCAAAAATGCTCTTATATTATGGGACGGACGGAGTACAAAGTATGGATGCTGAGCAACAGGTGGAGCTGGTTGCACTACGACTACGAGTTTCAACATGGGAAGAGAGAAAAGAAGAACACTATCTCTGAAAAGCAGGTTGATTGCAGGACTCAACTGCTAAGTGCTAACTGCTCTGAGTATATGAACTTACTTAGCACCCGTCGGTACTACCACAACTTTGTGCAATTTTGCAGGACTGAAACCACCCGCGCGCGCACACAAGCCTAAAAGTGTTCAAATATATAGCTGATTTCTTCAAAACCTTTTGGTGCATGGAATTCAATTAATAAACCGAGGATAGAGTGTGACCCTTGTAATCGTCTTTCGGCTGATCTTACTTTACTTTCGTAATTACTTGTAATCAACACTAGCCTTGTATATCTAAACTGTACCATGCGAAGTAAAGAAAATTAGAAGGTATACATTCACTGATTCATCTACCTTCATCTATATCCTTCTTGTAGAATTGTATTGAATAATTGTTAATACAATATTGTGTGGGTACAAGAAGTATATATAAGAGCCAAACCGCACCTGACCTAGCCTTATTACAAACCGAGTAGGAGTCTTAATCCTTTTTTTTTGGAACGTAGATGCACGGCGCGTCCGGCTTTAAATTAATAAAGCCACAAGGCAGTATCCACATCAGTTCAACCTTACAACCAAACTAACATAAGTTCAGCGGGCTCGTAGTCCCGGCAATGATAAAGCTAGCAGCTCACACGGGCGAAGATATAACACAGCTTAGTTCGCAACTAGATAAATAGAACACAAAAGAGTCAAGCTTGCAGCGCTGGTGATCTTGATCTTGTCATGCACCGCTTGATCTTCTTCGTAGTCTCGATCATGCGTCCCTCGTCACGCCTGTTTCCCCAATGGCGCCCAAGCCTGTAAGAAAGTATGACATTTGAAAAGAATCTCAGCAGGGTGAGCAGGAAACTTGTGTTTGATAGTAATTTTGTTCCGCACGGTCCATATTGACCAAAGCATCGCCCCTACGCACCGCCACACCACCCGAGCATTCGTACCCCTCTGCGCGGTTAGTATGCTAAGAAGGTCGTTGCTAGTTTGCGGATTCCAGTTCTGGTTAAAAGCCTCTCTGGCCGCACTCCACGCAAATCTAGCGAGACATCATCTGAAGAAGACGTGATTAGCATCCTCCCCCAGCCCACAGATGGTGCATGTCCCATTCGCCGGTCCGTTGCGCTTGGCCACGTTATCCGATGTAGGAAGGCGATTACGGAACATTTGCCACATAAAGATCTTAATCTTGAGGGGAATGCCAGCCTTCCACAGCACCCTAGCCATGTCCAACTCATTCCCCTCCATGAGCTTCTCGTATAAGGATTTGACCAAGAATTTCTGAGAGGCCGTCAGCCTCCATGAGATCTCGTCATTATCCTGGCTGAGTGTCCTCCCCTCGAGCTCAGCAACTAATGCATTCCAGGCTGCCGCCTCTCCCATCTCCAACGGCCTGAAAAAGGAAATCGCCGGAGGGTGCACCCTAAGTGCGTCAGCGACCAAAATGTTTGTGTCTGTGGCCAGCTGATACAGCTCCGGGTGAGATTGCCACAATGGGGATTATCCCCTCCAGCAGTTTAGCCAAAATCGTGTGGACACTCCGTTGTTGACAGAGAATTGGGCCCCAACCGTAAAGGCAGGTCTCACCGCTTGAATGTCATTCCAAAAGGCCGATCCCTTGTCCTTGGCCTTAAACAAGTTGCCGTCCGGGAAGTATTTTGCCCGAAGAATGTCCGCCCAGAGACCCTTCTTGTTTTGGGCTAGCCGCGACCACCACTTGGTTAGCAGGGCAACGTTCATCAGTTTCGAATTCGTGATCCCGAAACCACCGAACTTCTTCGGCCTGCAGATCGCCGCCCACTTTACCAAGTGATATTTGCGTTTCGTCCCAGTTCCTTCCCAAAAGAACCGGGCGCGCGTCGTGTCAAGTTTAGCATGCACTCCATTGGCCAGGAGGAACATGCCCATTGTAAAGATAGGAAGGGAGGATAAGCTAGAGTTGGTCAAAATTAACCTAGCGGCCGAGGACATATACCTTCCTCTCCACGGACTAACCCGATTCACCACTTTGCCGTATAGTGGAGCCCATTCAGCTATAGTCAGGCTCTTGTGCGTTATCGGCAGTCCAAGATACTTGATCGGGAACTTGCCAATCTTGCAATTGAGCAAGTTTGCGACCCTCCTACTTTCGTGCTCCTCCATCCCTATGGTGATCACTTCGCTTTTGAGAAAATTAATCTTAAGGCCCGACAAAATTTCAAAAGCGATCAACAGTAACTTAATCGAGGCAATGCTATGGTCATCTGGCTCGAATAACAACATCGTGTCATCTGCGTATCGCAGATGTGTCACACCGCCTGGAATAAGATGAGTGATTAGCCCTTTGATGTGCCCCGCATCTCTGGCCTTGCTAATCATCGCCGCAAGCGCATCCGCAACAAAATTAAATATCAAAGGCGAGCTTGGGTCCCCCTGCCTAAGGCCATGCTTGTTGCGGAAGAAATTGCCTATCTCACCGTTGATGGTCACCGCCGTGTGCCCACTGCTCACGAGGTGCATGATACGGTGAACAAAACCCTCATCAAAACCATTTTTGATGAGGACCTCTCGCACGAACTCCTAGTTCACGCGATCGTAGGCCTTTTCGAAATCTAACTCGAGAAGGACGCCACGCGACTTGGTATGTTTAAGCTCGTGAACGATTTCCAGAAGCACTAAAGGTCCTTATAGGATGTTACTGTGCTTCAGAAAACCTGTCTGACTAGGGCTAATCACCCGTTGAGCTACGGGCGCCAGGCGGGAAGCGTAAGCTTTCCCGCAGATCTTGAAAGGGACATTTATCAGGGTGATTGGTTTGAAGAGTTTAATGTCGTCAGCCCCTTTAACTTTGGGGATCAAGCTGATGGCCCCGTAGTTTAATCTAGCCAGGTCAACAGTACTAACGTGAACCCGTTCACTATACCATAGAAAATGTGTTGAAGGTTAGGCCTGAACTTTTTGAAAAACTCTACCGGCCACCCGTCCGGACCAGGTGCCGTGTCCATTTTCATATCGTATAAAGCTCGATCAATTTCCTCCGGGAGGAATGAGAGAACGAGCCCGTCGTTCTCCTCCTGAGTGACATGTTCGGATGGGTCCCAAAGGTCATCACGGAGGCAAAGAGCCTTTTCCTCGGCCGTCCCCAAAAGACCGATGAAAAACTCATAAATGTGGGCCACAATGCGATCGTTGGTAACTAAGAGACCTTGATCAGATTGTAACCGAAGGATCGTACTCTTACGTTTCCTACCGTTACCGTAGGCATGGAAATAACCAGTGTTGTCGTCTCCTTTGGTGACCCACTTGACACCGCCCCTACGGCGCCAATACTCCTCTTCAGCTCGGAGGATGGCTAAGACTTTGCATTCTAGGTCGTAACGAGCGGCCCATTCTCCCTCCGAGAAGGGCCGCTGATCAGCCTCCCAGTCCATCGCGGCTATTGCCTCAACAATGTTAGCCCGCCCTTTCTTAGTCTCACTGTCGTGGTTAGCCCCCCAACCATGAAGGAAAGCCCGGAGTTTGCTAGCCGCCGTGATCCAGAACTCAGCTGGTCCGCGTTGTGGCCCAAGCTAGGCGCAGATCGTAGACCAACGATCCGCAACCATCTGAGCAAACCCCTCAGACTCAAACCATGTCGTTTCGAAGTAGAACCGTGGGCTACGCCTAATGAATTCCTCCCCAGAGGAGAATATCAACGGGACATGGTCCGAGCCGATACGTGTTTCGGCAACTAGTGTGCATAAGGGAAACAGAACCTCCCATTCAGGAGTAAAGAAAACCCTATCTAACACACTCCGAACCGGCTGCGTTTGTTTGTTAGTCCACGTAAATCTCGCACCGGTCCGAGCCGCCTCACGCAAAGCCATTGCCGCAATGGCACTATTGAACATGGACACCCTAGTCCAGTCAATGTTGGTGTTGCTTTTGTCCGTCCCCGAACGGATTAGATTGAAGTCACCACCCACCACAAGTGACAAATTGACTGATCTTATGGCCCCTACCAAGTTCATTAACTCCATTAAAAACTCTGATGAATGCGAATGGTCTGCAGGTCTGTATACGCACACAACGACCCACGAGAGGCCCGTGACACGATGACACACGGTAGCCGCAAGAAAAAATACACCAACATCCCATTGCAGTACATCACATATATCAAGGTTACAACCCATAAGAATGCCACCCGAGTGCCCCGACGAGGGCACCCAATGCCAAGAGAAACGTTGCAGCGGGTCGAAAGAAAGGAGGTCACGGTACGAGAAGTCAGATTTAATCGTTTCCTGAAGCGCAACTACGTCAATCCTCTCCTTGGAAATATATTCCTTGAGCTGTGTACGTCTCCCGCCGTGGCCACACCCACGGATGTTCCAAAATAGATAACACATTTATATGATTCGATTACGCAGGCGCACCCCCCCGGATGTCACCGCCTTCGCCACAGATCAAAGGCATCTCTCGCCTCTGTCCCCTCATTAGGCCCTGCCTCGCAGCCTGCCTCTAGCGGCACGATGGCAAGTTGATTCGAGTCAGCACAGCATGCGGCCGCAGCCGCGAGCATGGCCTGCGCTTCCTCCCGCGCGTGCACCAGTGAGATGATCTCACTACATGGAGCACTAATCGCAACTCCACTATCGTCTAAGATGTTCGCAAAATGTTCATCCAAAAAAGTGTTCAGAATGCGGTAAGATGGTAAGGAATTACCTGCGGCCTCCAAATTCTTGTCAGCAAGCCGAAGTTGGGCGCTCTCCAGCGAAGTCAGCTCCCCAAGCTTGGCCTTGGCTCGCGTGCTGGGCGCCCGCTGCGCAACAAGAGTAGCCTTGGAACGCCTGGCCTTGGTGCCCACTTCTGCCGCACCCAGCGCCGCCCCCAATTCGCCACCTAGGGTTGCCGCCGCTCCCGTCTCCCCCGCCTCTACTGCCACCTGCTTATTGGCTGGCTTTCTGCCCGCCGTCTTCTTTGCCTGACGCCCCGCACTGTTGGAGCCATGCTTGTTGGCGGGGGTCAGGTCGCAATCCACGACACACCCGGAGTCCTGTGACGCCCTCGATTCAATCATACACTAATCATACACGCAAATGTGTACGATCAAGATCAAGGACTCACGGGATGATATCACAACACAACTCTAGACACAAACTAAAATAATACAAGCTTTATATTACAAGCCATGGGCCTCGAGGGCTCGAATACATAAGCTCGAAAACAAAAGAGTGAGCGGAAGCAACAATATCTGAGTACAGACATGAGTTAGACAAGTTTGCCTTAAGAAGGCTAGCACAAAAGCAACCACGATCGAAAAGGAAAGGCCTCCTGCCTGGGAGCCTCCTAGCTACTCCTAGTTGTCGGCGGCCTCCACGTAGTAGTAGGCACCCTCAATGTAGTACCAGTTGTCGTCGAAGGTGGCATCTGGATCCTGGGCTCCACCATCTGGTTGCGACATCCGAGAAGAATGGAAAAGGGGAAAAAAGGGGGAGCAAAGCAACCGTGAGTACTCATCCAAAGTACTCGCAAGCAAGGATCTACACTACATATGCATCGGTGTCAATGAAAAGGGTAGTATATGTGGACTGAACTGCAGAATGCCAGAAGAGAAGGGGAAGGCCTAGCCTATCGAAGACTAGCATCTTCTGGAAACCACCATCTTGCAGCAACAGGAGGGAGTAGAGTAGCATAAAGTAAAGTAGTAGAAGTGGAGTTATCAACCTCGGCCAGAGATCCTTTCTCGACTCCCTGCGAGAAAGCAATCCCAGAGCCATAATAT
The DNA here is from genome assembly GCA_021605205.1 of Aegilops longissima. Lineage (NCBI taxonomy): Eukaryota > Viridiplantae > Streptophyta > Magnoliopsida > Poales > Poaceae > Aegilops > Aegilops longissima. The sequence goes on along the minus strand of CM038678.1, from coordinate 742,524,251 downwards.
CCGTTTCTCATATCCATGTCTCATCTCAAGTATCCAGTTCTAGTTGTATCGATCGGGATACAACTCCAAGTGTCCGTTACCGTAGGACAGGCTATCGATAGATGTTTTCTTCCCTGCAGGGGTGCAACCACTTACCCACCATGCTCGATTAACTCCGGCCGGACACACTTTCCTGGGTCATACCCGGCCTCGGCCAAACAATACGCCGCAACCCGACCTAGGCTTAATAGAGAGGTCAGCACGCCGGACTAAACCTATGCCCCCAGGGGTCATGGGCCATCGCCCCGGGAACTCCTGCACGTTGCGAGGGCGGCCGGTGAGCAGACCTAGCTACCTCCTTAAAATAGGCAGGTGCTTACCAGTCCAAGCCGGCGCGCGCCGCTCAGTCGCTGATGTCTATTAAGCTTCGGCTGATGCATACGACGCAGAACGCCCATACTATGCCCACGTGATGGTTAGTGCTATCAGGCCAGAGGCCCCTCGGATCAAATATCCAAATCGTAGTGGATTAGGAACGCGTGGTAAGAAGCAGAGACTCATGAAAGATGTGACCCCGTCGCCCCGTCTCTAGGAATTGCGACAAGGGTTAGGAATGCCCGGCCACGCCTCGTAATTATCTCGCGGGCACCCTCCAGGTCAACCCGTCTCCACATCACTCGCGGGTACCCCTCAGGGTCAACCCGCCTTCCCAAGAAACAGCTGTAAAGTCCAAGTATCTGTGTGTCCAAACATCAAGGGGAAAACCCGAGGAATCACCCCCAGTGAATTCCACTCGATGTAATCATCAAGGTGAACGTAAGTGGAACCACCCCCGAGGTTCACACTTGAGGGGTTGCACGACAGAGTCGTATCGGAAGTGGTTAAGACGGAATCAGCCACGATGACCACGACCGAATAGCTACACTACATGGTTAACATGAGAAGTGCTGTAGAGGTCTCACCCTCGGCACTCGATAGTAACCCAGTAGTGTCGAGCAACTAAGGGGAAAGTGATGTGCGGTGTCGGGGCCTGGTCTTCGATCCCGTTGATCGGGTCTTCAATGATGAAGCAGGGGCAACAAGGACAAGGTGGGGGTCATTGATGGATCACTAACCAACCTATACTAAGCAGTTTAGGATAAGCAGGTAGGTAACAATGAGCAGGTTACAAAAGCAGGCTATGCATCAGAATAGGAGCAAACAATAATAGTAGCAAAATCTAATGCAAGCATGAAAGAATGGAATGGGCGATATCGGGATGATCAAAGGGGGGGCTTTCCTGGAAGCTTTGCTGCGAAGGAACGGTCGTCGGTGACGTAGTCGATCACAGGGGCATCACCGGTCTCGAGGTCTACCGGAGAGAAGAGGGGGAGGAAACAGTAAATACATAGCAAACAGAGTTATCACTAAGCATGACATGGCGATACGTAGTGCTAGGCGTGCTCTAACGTGGTACTACACGTTGCAGACGAAGGGGGGAAACATTCGAGGATGATTTCCCGGCGGTAGGCGGATTTTGGACAGATGAAAGAGAGGGGACGGTTCCATGTTCAGCATGCTAGGGGCATGTGACAGATGAATGGACCGTGTATTCGGATTCGTCTCGTCGTTCTGAGCAACTTTCATGTATAAAGTTTTTCCATCCGAGCTACGGTTTAATTTCTACGAATTTTAAAAGTTTTAAACATTTTTTGGAATTATTTAAATTAACAGAAATGAAATATGACGTCAACATGACATGGCGATGACATCAGCGGTCAACAGACGCACTGACCAGGGTCAAACCTAACCTGTGGGTCCAGTGGGACCCACATGTCAGCCTCTGTTAGCTTAACAGTGGATTAACTTAACCTAACTAAGATAATTAGGGGCGTGGGCCCCATATGTCAGTGAGTGATTAGGCTAACTAATTTCTTTTATTAAAAAAACGTTTGTTAAACCAATTAACAGAGGAGGGCCCACATGTCAGTGGCTGGGGCTGCCCGTCGATCGTTGATCGGTCAACCAGATCCAACGGGCCCCTCGACCCATCGTCCGCGACCTGGCGGGGCCCATCGAGCCACGCTGGTGTCGGTGCCGGAGAGAGCTCCGGCGACCAAAACCGCAGCGGCACGTCGCTGGAGTCGTTCAGGAAATCGCCATAGGGGGTCGTTTCGCGCACGGCTACCCGCATTCGAACGGGCGCACGCTTGCGCGTCGAACTGTGGGGGTGGCTTGGCCGGAAACGGCCGAAGACGGCGGTGGCGAGCGGCAGAGCGGACGCCGGAGTTCGGGCGTCGACGGATCCAGAGCTAGAGGGGTACGGGGAAGCACGGGCTCGTGCTCGTTGGGCTCCTGGGAGCACCAGGAGTTCGACCGTGGCCTCAAGCAGTTGTGACATCGACCACAACGACGGCAACAAGCTCGTCGGCGGCGAGTAGAGCACGGACACGGCGGCAGCTAGCTACGGCACGCGTAGAGGCTAACGGAGGGGAGCAGGAGATGGAGGATCTTACCGAGCGGCACACGGAGGCCGGTGATAGGCTTAGTAGCAGCAGGAGTCGCCGGAGAGGAGGAAGATCGCCGGCGACCGAGGCAGAAGGGGGCGGCTCAATCCACGGCCTGCGGTGCTCCCCGGCTTGCGCTCATGGACGGGGACGAGGCAGTCGACGACGGTGGAGCTGCTGGACAGGTCGGCGAGGCAAGGCAAGGTCGGTAGCCGCGGCTGCGACGGCGAGCGGCGACGGTCGCGTTCGGTGGTGGAGGAGAACGAGCGAGAGAGAGCGAGGGAGAGGGGCCGGTCGAGCTAGGGTTAGTGCGGGGGGGTCGACGACGACCTTGTAGACGACAGGGAGAGGCCGGATGGCTGCCGCGTTGCCATCCGCGGCCACGGACGCACGCCCGGCGGCCACCGCGTGCGGTGAGCAGTAGGAAGTAGGGGAAAGGCCCCCTAGTGGGCTGGGCTGGCTACTGCACGCGGCTGGGCCATAAGCACAGTAGCAGTTTGGCCTTTTCTTTGCCTTTTTATTTATTTATTTTGTTTTCTGTTTTCTTTTAACAGTAGCCTTTTGCATTTTCTTTTGCACTAATCATCTATTGCAAAAATGTGCCACTGGTGAAAACAAATACTAGGGTCAGTGGTGCACTGCCACCATAAGCTTGGGATTTATTTGAATCCATTTGGACTTTTCATAATTGGAATAGAATTTTAAAATGCGAGAATGGCACTGTCTTAATTGCTATAGTCCATCTTGGCTTAGATGTGATGTTGTTTTCCTTAACAATAATTTGGTATGGAATTTTGGTTAAATGATGAACTATTTTGCAGCCACTTTTGTGCAACTTCATATTTCACTTGCAAATTGAATTTGATTGAAGAAGTGGGATTTCAAACGATATTTGAATCAAAGGTGATCAAGCACTGCTTAGCCAAGTGATTAGCTTAATCACATAGGATTACTGTAGCATGACACCGGGGGTGTTACAAGTCCCCCCTTTTGCCACAGCCAGAGATGGCGTCGGGACCGTAATGGCCCCAACCTCCTCGTTAGGCTTCAGCTGTGTCATCAATGGGGCCGCCAAGTTTGATCCGTATTCGTCGAATGACAACACAAGGGATCGGGCCAGCGGTGGGACGCTCACCGCCGTGTCCTGCGTCGCCACCCCCATGGCACCCGCATCAGTTGAGAGAGCACCCAGCTTGTCCCAAGTTTCCATGTCTATAGAAGTATCTTGCTGGCTGTTCTCGAAATCATCTCCCATGTCCTGCATCTTGGTGTCACCGTATGATCCCTTGGTGGGAGCCCGATCATCTCCCTGAGGGGCCGCACCAGGGGCTGCGCCATTGGGACGCACGCTACCCGAAGGGTGCACCCCTCCATTGGCAGCGGGATCTGTGGGTGGGGGTTAGATGGACCAGAGACGGTCACCACACGCTCACCGCCATGCTTGAGCAACACCTCACGCTCCACCTTAATCTGGCAACCTTCATGATTGAACCATACTTCCACGAAACCATTTAGTTTCTCCGGAACCTTGCACGCTAACTTCATCCTCACCGGCCCCAACCTGACGAGGGACAGTTTGTCTACCACGATTGGGCATCCAAGCATCCGGAACCCTTCCTTGATGCGATCCTCGCGTCTGTGCTTCTTAGGGATACTGTGCAGCCGCACCCAAGTCTCTGGCATGGCCATCGGCTGCACCTCCTCGTGTAGCATGTCCCGGACCGAGGCTGTGATGTCGTTGATAGATAGAAAAAGCTTTCCACTTGTCTTCGTCATGTGAAGGAGATCAGCCGAAGGGAAAACAACCAGGAAGTCGTTGTCACCAACCTGGGTCACTTGCCAATCCCAAGATCCAGTCACCATGTGTTGGAGTTCTTGCTTGAGGATGCGAAGGTTGAGCCTCCCTGGCTCGGCAGAAAGAATTGCGGCGTTCTCGATCCTTGCATCCACAGGCAGATCTGCCTCAGCCTCCTCATCGAACTGGAAGCAGAAAAAACCCTCTCCGGAGATGGCGGTACCCATGATCTGCAAATGGAGTTGACGCCCCCGTGTCGGACAGTGCGCAGACGCGTGTTCTTCCTCCTTACAGAGCACGCACAAGGGTTGAAATTTACACTTGGATTGGTAGTGCCCGAGGCGGCCGCACTTGAAGCATTCCACATCTGGCACCTATTCCACCGGAATGGGCTCGTCCGCCGTGCCCTTGGAGGAAGAAGGGAAGACAACTGCCAGTGGATCTACGGCCGCCCGAGGTTTCTTGGCCATCGGATCCCCATGGCCCCCACCATAGTTGGGGTGTGCCTCCGGCTTCCTCTCGAGCTCGCGCCGCCTCTGATTGACCTTCTTCTTGTTCTTCTTTATTTCTTGTTGTTGGATCCACCACGGGGGAGGAGGACCCCAATCCCCCTCGCGCCCGCCCTGGTCATGAGATCTGCCGCGCTCGGCTCTAACCTCACGGCCGTCCGCGCGCTCCCGCATCGAGCGCTTCGCCTTGTCACGCAGCTCCCACTCCCTGCACCGCTCCGCTTCCGGACCTGAGACCTCCATGGGCTTCTTGTCAGCTCGCCGGTCTCCCATCACCACCGCCGCAAAGGATTTGAGAAGGGGAGGGGGAGGGGGCGAGATCTTGAGTGTGCGGGCGGAGTGTGCGAGGCGCCGTACCTCGCTCGCAGTACCTGGGAACCCTAAATGAGGGTCCAGACAACCTCTCCGCATCCATTTATAGCTGGCGACCGGGCGCGCGGCAGGCCGAGGCGACCTGAGCCTTAGAGGCCCAAGTGTACTCACTTCCTGAGCCGTCCCCAGCACTTGCCCCGCGGATGGGCCCAGCCCGTGAACCGCTTCGTTAGCCGGCTCTGGCCCACCAGCACTCGGCCCCAACAGCCCAACCCTAGGCCCCCGGGCAGACAGCGCCCACTCCCTCTTGCCCGACGCCGCTGGCACAGGAGACGAAGGAGTAGGCAGGCGACGCCAGTCCTCCCCTGACTGCGTAACCCTGTCCTCCACCAGACAAGCCGCCGTCAAGGATCTGATGTGACGGGCCACACCCGTCGGCTCCGCCGGACCCGAGCCTGCACTCCCTGCGGACAACGGCTGCCAGATGCGCTGGGCCGTGGCCCTGGAACCACGACCTCCCGGAGCAAAGCGTCACCCCCATGCTGCTCCCAGGCCACGTGCCTCCGCCGCGAAGGCCACAAAATCACCAATTGACGGCCCCTCCGGCACTGCGCGCACACAACACTCGCAATCCTCCCCATCGTCTTCATCGTCATAGTCCACCTCCGACAGCGCCCAGAAACGGTTCCGGCAGGCCCCAGCCCCCGCCGCCGGCGAACCAGCACGCTGCACCGCCGCGCGCACCTGGGGCGAACCCACGCTACGGCAGACCAAGGTCCATGCCACCGGTGGCGTCCCACCCAGCGCACGCCCCGCCGGGGGCTCGTGGTTGAAGGAAATATGCCCTAGAGGCAATAATAAAGTTATTATTTATTTCCTTATATCATGATAAATGTTTATTATTCATGCTAGAATTGTATTAACTGGAAACATAATACATGTGTGAATATATAGACAAACAGTATGTCACTAGTATGCCTCTACTTGACTAGCTTGTTAATCAAAGATGGTTATGTTTCCTAACCATGAACAAGGAGTTGTTATTTGATTAACAAGGTCACATCATTAGTTGAATGATCTGATTGACATGACCCATTCCGTTAGCTTAACACTTGATCGCTTAGTATGTTAATGCTTTCTTCATGACCCATACATGTTCCTATAACTATGAGATTATGCAACTCCGTTTACGGAGGAACACTTTGGGTACTACCAAACGTCACAACGTAATCGGGTGATTATAAAGGAGTACTACAGGTGTCTCCAAAGGTACTTGTTGGGTTGGCGATTTGAGATTAGGTTTTGTCACTCCGATTGTCGGAGAGGTATCTCCAGCCTTCTCGGTAATGCACATCACATAAGCCTTGCAAGCATTACAACTAATGAGTTAGTTGTGAGATGATGTATTACGGAACGAGTAAAGAGACTTACCGTAACGAGATTGAACTAGGTATTGGATACCGACGATCGAATCTCGGGTAAGTAACATACCGATGACAAAGGGAACAACGTATGTCGTTATGCGGTTTGACCGATAAAGATCTTCGAGAATATGTAGGAACCAATATGGGCATCCAGGTTCCGCTATTGGTTATTGACCGAGAATGGTTCTAGGTCATGTCTACATAGTTCTCGAACCCGTAGGGTCCGCACGCTTAAGGTTTCGATGATGTTATATTATGAGTTTATGAGTTTTGATGTACCGAAGGAGTTCGAGTCCCGGATGAGATCGGGGACATGACGAGGAGTCTCGAAATGGTCGAGACGTAAAGATCGATATATTGGACGACTATATTCGAGTTCGGAAAGGTTCGAATGATTCGAGTATTTTTCGGAGTACCGGTAGTTACGGGAGAAGCAATGGGCCTTGATGGGCTTTAGTGGGAAGAGGAGAAAGGGCCAAGGGGCTGCTGCGCCCCCCCTCCCCTCTAGTCCGAATTGGACTAGGGAAAAGGGGGCCGGCCACCTCTCCTTCTCCTCCAATTCCTTCTCCCTTCCTCCCCTCTTGGTGGACTCCTACTAGGACTTGGAGTCCTAGTACGACTCCACACCCTGGCCGCACCTATGCCTTGGCCGGCCTCCTCCTCCTCCATCCTTTATATACGGGGGCAGGGGGGCACCCCATGACACACAAGTTGATCTACGGATCTTGCCTTAGCCGTGTGCGGTGCCCCCTTCCACCATATTCCACTTCGGTCATATCGTCGCGGAGCTTAGGAGAAGCCCTGCACCGGAGAAGTCATATCGTCGCGGAGCTTAGGCGAAGCCCTGCGTCGGTGGAGCATCAACATCGTCACCACGCCGTCGTGCTGACGGAACTCATCCCCGACACTTTGCTGGATCGAGTCCGGGATCGCCATCGAGCTGAACGTGTGCAGAACTCGGAGGTGCTGTACGTTCGGTGCTTGGATCGGTCGGATCGTGGAGACGTACGACTACATCAACCGTGTTGTTATAACGCTTCCGCTTTCGGTCTACGAGGGTACGTGGACGGACACTCTTCCCTCTCGTTGCTATGCCATCACCATGGTCTTGCGTGATCGTAGGAATTTTTTTGAAATTACTACGTTACCCAACAGTGGCATCCGAGCCTGGTTTTATGCGTTGATGTCATATGCGCGAGTAGAACACAAGTGAGTTGTGGGCGATACAAGTCATACTACCTACCAGCATGTCATACTTTGGTTCAGCGGTATTGTGAGATGAAGCGGCCCGGACCGACATTACGCAGACGCTTACGCGAGACTGGTTTCACCGCCCGAGCACTCGTTGCTTAAAGGTGACCGGCGGGTGTCTGTCTCTCTCACTTTAGTTGAATCGAGTGTATACGCCCGGTCCTTGAGAAGGTTAAACGGAGTCTATTTGACGAAGTATCGTTGTGGTTTTGATGCGTAGGTAAGAACGGTTCTTGCTCAGCCCGTAGCAGCCACGTAAAACTTGCAACAACAAAGTAGAGGACGCCTAACTTGTTTTTGCAGGGCATGTTGTGATGTGATATGGTCAAGACGTGATGCTATATTTTATTGTATGAGATGATCATGTTTTGTAACCGAGTTATCGGCAATCGGCAGGAGCCATATGGTTGTCGCTTATTGTATGAAATGCAACGCCATGTAATTGCTTTACTTTATCACTAAGCGGTAGCGATAGTCGTAGAAGCAATAGTTGGCGAGACGACAACGATGCTACGATGGAGATCAAGGTGTCGCGCGGTGACGATGGTGATCATGACGGTGCTTCGGAGATGGAGATCACAAGCACAAGATGATGATGGCCATATCATATCACTTATATTGATTGCATGTGATGTTTATCCTTTATGCATCTTATCTTGCTTTGATTGACGGTAGCATTATAAGATGATCTCTCACTAAAAAATTATCAAGTAGTGTTCTCCCTGAGTATGCACCGTTGCCAAAGTTCGTCGTGCCGAGACACCAAGTGATGATCGGTGTGATAAGTTCTACGTCCATCTACAACGGGTGTAAGCCAGTTTTGCACACGCAGAATACTCAGGTTATACTTGACGAGCCTAGCATATGCAGATATGGCCTCGAACACGGAGACCGAAGGTCGGCGTGAATCATATAGTAGATATGATCAACATAAGATGTTCACCATTGAAAACTACTCCATCTCACGTGATGATCGGTTATGGTTTAGTTGATTTGGATCACGTGATCACTTAGATGACTAGAGAGATGTCTGTCTAAGTGGGAGTTCTTAAGTAATATGATTAATTGAACTTTAATTTATCATGAACTTAGTCCTGGTAGTATTTTGCAAATTATGTTATAGATCAATAGCTCGCGTTATTGCTTCCCTATGTTTTTATATGTGTTCCTAGAGAAATTGTATTGAAAAATGTTAGTAGCAATGATGCGGATTGGATCCGTGATCTGAGGTTTATCCTCATTGCTGCACGTAAGAATTATGTCCTTGATGCACCGCTAGGTGACAGACCTATTGCAAGAGCAAGATGCGACGTTATGAGCGCTTTGGCTAGCTCAATATGATGACTACTTGGTAGTTTAGTGCACCATGCTTAAACGGCTTAGAATCGGGACTTCAAAGACGTTTTGAGCGTCATGGACCATATGAGATGTTCCAGGAGTTGAAGTTAATATTTCAAGCAAATACCGAGTTGAGAGATATGAAGTCTCCAACAAGTTCTATAGCTAAAAGATGGAGGAGAATCGCTCAACTAGTGAGCATGTGCTCAGATTGTCCAGGTACTTTAATCGCTTGAATCAAGTGGGAGTTAATCTCCCGATAAGATAGTGATTGACAGAATTCTCTAGTCACCATCACTAAGTTACTAGAACTTCGTGATGAACTATAGTATGCAAGGGATGACGAAAACAATTCCCAAGCTCTTCGCGATGCTAAAATCGTGAAGGTAGAAATCAAGAAAAACATCAAGTGTTGATGGTTGACAAGACCACTAGTCTCAAGGAAAAGGGCAAAGGGAAGAAGGGAACTACAAGAAGAACGGCAAGCAAGTTGCTACTCGGTGAAGAAGCCCAAGTCTGGACCTAAGCCTGAGACTAAGTGCTTTTGCTGCAATGGAACTGGTCACTGGAAGCGGAACTACCCCAAGTATTTGGCGGATAAGAAGGATGGCAAAGTGAACAAAGGTATATTTGATATACAGATTATTGATGTGTATTTTACTAGTGTTCGTAGCAAACCCTCGGTATTTGATACTGGTTCAGTTGCTAAGAGTAGTAACTTGAAACGGGAGTTGCAGAATGAACAGAAACTAGTTGAAGGGGAAGTGACGATGAGTGTTGGAAGTAGTTCCAAAATTGATATGATCATCATCGCACACTCCCTATACTTTCGGGATTAGTGTGAAACCTAAATAAGTGTTATTTGGTGTTGAGCATAAATATGATTTGATCATGTTTATTGCAATACGGTTATTCATTTAAGTAAGAGAATAAATTGTTGTTCTGTTTACATGAATAAAACCTTATATGGTTACACACCCAATGAAAATGGTTCATTGGATCTCGATCATAGTGATACACATATTCATAATATTGAAACCAAAAGATGCAAAATTAATAATGATAGTGCAACTTATTTGTGGCACTGCCGTTTAGGTCATATTGGTGTAAAGCGCATGAAGAAAAATCCATGCTGATGGACTTTTGGAATCACTTGATTATGAATCATTTGATGCTTGCGAACCATGCCTTTTGGGCAAGATGACTGAAACTCCGTTCTCCGGAACAATGGAACAAGCTATTGACTTATTGGAAATAATACATACTGATGTATGCAGACCAATGAGTATTAAGGCTCGTGGCGGGTATCATTATTTTCTGACCTTCACAGATGATTTGAGCAGATATGGGTATATCTTCTTGATGAAACATAAGTCTGAATTAGTTGAAAGGTTCAAAGAATTTCAGAGTGAGGTGGAAAATCATCGCAACAAGAAAATAAAGTTTCTGCGATCTGATCGTGGAGATGAATATTTGAGTTACGAGTTTGGTCTTCAATTAAAACAAAGTGGAATAGTTTCACAGCTCACGCCACCTGGAACACCACAACATTATGGTGTATCCGAACATCGTAACCGCACTTTATTGGATATGATGCGATCTATGATGTCTCTTATCGGTTTACCACTATCGTTTTGGGGTTATGCATTAAAGACAGCTGCATTCACGTTTCATAAGGCACCATCTAAATCCGTTGAGGCGACACCGTATGAACTATGGTTTAAACAGTAAACCTAAGCTGTCGTTTCTTAAAGTTTGGAGTTGTGATGCTTATGTGAAAAAGGTTTCACCTGATAAGCTCGAACCCAAATCGGAGAAGTGCGTCTTCATAGAATACCCAAAGGTAACTATTGGGTACACCTCCTATCACAGATCCGAAGGCAAGTTTTTTCGTTGCTAAATGGATCCTTTCTAGAGAAGGAGTTTCTCTCGAAAGAAGTGAGTGGGAGGAAAGTAGAAACTTGATGAGGTAATTGTACCTTCTCCCTTATTGGAAAGTAGTTCATCACAGAAATCAGTTCCAGTGATTCCTACACCAATTAGTGAGGAAGTTAATGATGATGATCATGAAACTTCAGATCAAGTTGCTACCAAACCTCGTAGGTCTTCCAGAATAAGATCCGCACCAGAGTGGTACGGTAATCGTGTTCTGGAAATCATGTTACTAGACCATGATGAACCTACAAACTATGAGGAAGCGATGATGAGCCCAGATTCATGAAATGGCTTGAGGCCATGAAATCTGAGATGGGATCCATGTATGAGAACAAAGTATGGACTTTGATTGACTTGCTCGATGATCAGCAAGCCATGTAGATAAATGGATCTTCAAAGAGGAAGACGGACACTGATAGTAGTATTACTATCTACAAAGCTCGACTTGTCACAAAAGGGTTTTCGACAAGTTCAAGGTGTTGACTACAATGAGATTTTCTCAAGCTGTAGCGATGCTTAAGTCTGTCCGAATCATGTTAGCAATTGCCACATTTTATGAAATCTGGCAAATGGATGTCAAAACTACATTCTTTAATAGATTTATTAAAGAAGAGTTGTATATGATGCAACCAGAAGATTTTGTCAATCCTAAAGGAGCTAACAAAATGTGCAAGCTCCAAATGATCCATCTATGGACTGGTGCAAGCATCTCGGAGTTGGAATAAACGCTTTGATAGTGTGATCAAAGCATATGGTTTTATACAGACTTTTGGAGAAGCCTGTATTTACAAGAAAGTGAGTGGGAGCACGACAACATTTCTGATAAGTATATGTGAATGACATATTGTTGATCGGAAATGATGTAGAATTATTCTGCAAAGCATAAAGGAGTATTTGAAAGGAGTTTTTTCAAAGAAGGACCTCGGTGAAGCTGCTTACATATTGAGCATCAAAATCTATAGAGATAGATCAAGACGCTTGATAAGTTTTTCAAAGAATACATACCTTGACAAGATTTTGAAGTAGTTCAAAATGGAACAGTCAAAGAAAGAGTTCTTGCCTGTGTTACAAGGTGTGAGATTGAGTAAGACTCAAAACCCGACCACGGCAGAAGATAGAAAGAGAATGAAAGTCATTCCCTATGCATCAGCCATAGGTTCTATAAAGTATGTCATGCTGTGTACCAGATCTATTGCATACCCTACCACTAAGATTGGCAAGGGAGTGCAATAGAGATCTAGGAGTAGATCAATGGACAGCGGTCAAAATTATCCTTAGTAGAATAAGGATATGTTTCTCGATTATGGAAGTGAAAAAAAGGTTCGTCGTAAAAGGTTACGTCGATGCAAGTTTTAACACTAATCTAGATGACTCTGAGTCTCAATCTGGATACATATTGAAAGTGGGAGCAATTAGCTAGAGTAGCTCCGTGCAGAGCATTGTAGACATAGATATTTGCAAAATACTTACGGCTCTGAATGTGACAGACCCGTTGACTAAAATTATCTCACAAGCAAAACATGATCACACCTTAGTACTCTTTGGGTGTTAATCACATAGCGATGTGAACTAGATTACTGACTCTAGTAAACCCTTTGGGTGTTGGTCACATGTCGATGTGAACTATGGGTGTTAACCACATATAGATGTGAACTATTGATGTTAAATCACATGGTGATGTGAACTAGATTATTGACTCTAGTGCAAGTGGGAGACTGAAGGAAATATGCCCTAGAGGCAATAATAAAGTTATTATTTATTTCCTTATATCATGATAAATGTTTATTATTCATGCTAGAATTGTATTAACCGGAAACATAATACATGTGTGAATATATAGACAAACAGTATGTCACTAGTATGCCTCTACTTGACTAGCTTGTTAATCAAAGATGGTTATGTTTCCTAACCATGAACAAGGAGTTGTTATTTGATTAACAAGGTCACATCATTAGTTGAATGATCTGATTGACATGACCCATTCCGTTAGCTTAACACTTGATCGCTTAGTATGTTAATGCTTTCTTCATGACCCATACATGTTCCTATAACTATGAGATTATGCAACTCCGTTTACGGAGGAACACTTTGGTACTACCAAACGTCACAACGAATCGGGTGATTATAAAGGAGTACTACAGGTGTCTCCAAAGGTACTTGTTGGGTTGGCGATTTGAGATTAGGTTTTGTCACTCCGATTGTCGGAGAGGTATCTCCAGCCTTCTCGGTAATGCACATCACATAAGCCTTGCAAGCATTACAACTAATGAGTTAGTTGTGAGATGATGTATTACGGAACGAGTAAAGAGACTTACCGATAACGAGATTGAACTAGGTATTGGATACCGACGATCGAATCTCGGGTAAGTAACATACCGATGACAAAGGAACAACGTATGTCGTTATGCGGTTTGACCGATAAAGATCTTCGAGAATATGTAGGAACCAATATGGGCATCCAGGTTCCGCTATTGGTTATTGACCGAGAATGGTTCTAGGTCATGTCTACATAGTTCTCGAACCCGTAGGGTCCGCACGCTTAAGGTTTCGATGATGCTTATATTATGAGTTTATGAGTTTTGATGTACCAAGGAGTTCGAGTCCCGGATGAGATCGGGACATGACGAGGAGTCTCGAAATGGTCGAGACGTAAAGATCGATATATTGGACGACTATATTCGGAGTTCGGAAAGGTTCGAATGATTCGGTATTTTTCGGAGTACCGGTAGTTACGGAGAAGCAATGGGCCTTGATGGGCTTTAGTGGGAAGAGGAGAAAGGGCCAAGGGGCTGCGCCCCCCTCCCTCTAGTCCGAATTGGACTAGGGAAAGGGGCCGCCACCTCTCCTTCTCCTCCACTTCCTTCTCCCTTCCTCCCTCTTGGTGGACTCCTACTAGGACTTGGAGTCCTAGTAGGACTCCACACCCTGGCCGCACCTATGCCTTGGCGGCCTCCTCCTCCTCCATCCTTTATATACGGGGCAGGGGGCACCCCATGACACACAAGTTGATCTCTGGATCTTGCCTTAGCCGTGTGCGGTGCCCCTTCCACCATATTCCACTTCGGTCATATCGTCGCGGAGCTTAGGAGAAGCCCTGCACCGGAGAAGTCATATCGTCGCGGAGCTTAGGCGAAGCCCTGCGTCGGTGGAGCATCAACATCGTCACCACGCCGTCGTGCTGACGGAACTCATCCCCGACACTTTGCTGGATCGGAGTCCGGGGATCGTCATCGAGCTGAACGTGTGCAGAACTCGGAGGTGCTGTACGTTCGGTGCTTGGATCGGTCGGATCGTGGAGACGTACGACTACATCAACCGCGTTGTTATAACGCTTCCGCTTTCGGTCTACGAGGGTACGTGGACGGACACTCTTCCCTCTCGCTGCTATGCCATCACCATGGTCTTGCGTGATCGTAGGAAATTTTTTGAAATTACTACGTTACCCAACAGTGGTCGCTAGCGCAGTCGCCAGGCCGTACACCTAACGTGTCGCACATTTCAAACTCTCTCACCAGAGCTTCAGCTAGCAGCAATATTCCCTGTGAGGAGGGTGCTGCACTCAACATCAGGAGTCTTGATCCTAATATAAGTTGTATTCTAACATCCCCCCGCAGTGTCAACGGTAGGCTTGACGACGTTGAGACTGAAACAAATGTCTTGAAACAGAGTAGTTGCCAGGCCTTTAGTAAAGATATCAGCAAACTGAGCAGAAGTAGGCACGTGGAGAACGCAAACTTGACCGAGAGCCACTTTCTCTCGAACAAAATGAATGTCAATCTCAATATGCTTGGTGCGACGGTGTTGAACCGGATTCCCTGACATGTAGACAACTGAAATATTATCATAGTAAACAATGGTAGCTTGCTCAATAGGACGGTGCAGCTCCGACAGGAAGTGGCGCAACCAAACCGACTCAGCAACCGCATGAGCCACAGCGCGGTACTCAGCTTCAGAAGACGAGCGGGGGACCGTAACCTGCCTTTTTGAAGACCAAGAAACCAAATTGTTACCAAGAAAAACACAAAATCCGGATGTGGACCTACGAGTATCTGGACAACCAGTCCAGTCTGCATCAGAGTAAGCTGTCAAGGAGGTGGGATAGGATTTGTTGATATGAAGACCTAAGTCTAGCGTGCCTTTGAGATACCGAAGAATACGTTTGACATGATTGTAGTGTGGAATACGAGGATCATGCATGTATAGACAGGCTTGTTGGACAGCAAAGAAATTTCAGGACGAGTAAGAGTAAGATACTGAAGTGCGCCGGTAATACTACGATAAAGAGAAGGATCAGAGAAAGGATCACTGTCGACAGAGAGTTTGGAACCTGTATCAACAGGGGTACGAGAAGTTTGACAATCAAGCATACCAGCACGAGAAAGAAGATCCAGAGTGTACTAACGTTGAGACAAGAAAAGACCAGAGGAGTCACGGATAACAGCAATACCTAAGAAGTGGTGAAGAAGACCTAAATCTGTCATAGGGAATTCATGGCGAAGAAGAGAGATAATATGATCTAAAAATTGTTGTGAGGAAACTGTGAGGATAATATCATCAACATATAAAAGAAGGTAAGAAGTGTTGTTGTTGTGATGAAAGGTGAAGAGTGAAGTGTCAGAACGAGAAGGGGTAAAACCGATGGTTTGAGCATAAGTAGAAAAGCGTTGGAACCAGGCACGTGGTGCTTGTTTAAGACCATAAAGAGTTTTTTGAAGAAGACAAACATGATTAGGATAGGACGAATGTTCGAAGCCAAGAGGTTGTTGACAATATATAATTTCTTGAAGAGAGCCATGAAGAAAAGCATTTTTGACATCTAGTTGATGAATTGGCCAGGAAGAAGAGACGGCGATGCTAAGGACAGTGCGAATAGTGCTGGGCTTGACAACTGGAGAGAAAGTCTCATCATAATCGATGCCGTGTTGCTGAGAGTAACCACGGGATACCCATCGAGCCTTATAACGTGCAAGACTCCCATCAGAATTAAATTTATGGCGAAAAACCCATTTTCCCGAAACGATATTCGTATTGGAAGGACGAGGAACTAACTGCCATGTGTTATTCTGCGGAAGGGCATCATATTCATCTTCCATAGTTGCGGCCCAATTAGGATCTAGGAGAGCTGATTTGTAAGATTTGGGTAGATAGGAAGGAGATAGAGATGCATGAAGATTGAGACGATCTTTTGCAGGTAAACGAAACCTGGACTTGGCACGTGTGCGCATGGTATGATCATTAGTAGGAGCTGGAACGGGAATAGCATGAGCAGGAGGGGTGGGGAAAGATGTGGTGGACGCGTCCGGTGCGGCGGAGGAAGCGAATGCGGGAGATGGCGGTGAAGACTGCGGCGGCAGGAGGTCTGCCGCGACAGAGTGTAATGGGTTTGCCTCTGCCGGAACAGAGGTGATGACAGAAGTGGTCGTGGCAGGATCCGCTACCACGGCAGAGGATTCAGCTGGATAGGTCGGCGGGTGAAAGAAGGGAAGATGATTGCGACGAGAGGGACTAGTGGACGGGGTGGGTGAGTTGGGATCTAATTGTTGACGCTCGGAAAAGGGAAAAAAATCAGCGAATGTTACATGACGAGACACATGAACACGACCACTAACAAGATCTAGACAACGATAACCCGTGTGCTCGTCAGAAAAACCTAGATGGACACACGAGGTAGAGTGTGGGGAAAGTTTGTTAGGAGTAGTGGAGTAGGAGTTTGGTAAACAAAGACAACCAAAGACGCGAACGTCGGAGTAATTTGGATGAGAGATAAATAAAGAGAAGTAAGGAGTAGTTTGTGGGTTAACTTCGGATGGACCAATATTGAGTAAATATGTGGCCGTGTGGAGGGCCTCAGCCCAGAACTTCGGAGGCATAGAAGATTGAACAAGCAGAATGCGAATGATGTCATTAAGAGTACAAAGAGAACGCTCGGCTTTTCCGTTTTGAGGGGAGGTATAAGGACAGGAGAAACACAAGAGAGCTCCATATTGTAGAAAGAAATTTCAATTTTTAAAGTTGTCAAATTCACGGCCATTATCACAGTGTATGAATCTTATAGGGAGGAAAAAGTGGACCGAGACATAGCGCTGAGAGTTAAGGAATATATTATGAACGTCGGATTTGTTGCATAAAGGAAAAGTCCAAACATAATGAGTAAAATCATCAAGAATCACGAGATAATACTTAAAACCAGATACACTTTCGATTGGTGATTTCCAGAGATCACAGTGAAGTAATTCAAAAGGAAAAGTATTAGAGGATTGAGAGGAACTAAAGGGAAGGCGAACATGTTTGCCTGATTGACATGACTGACATACAGAAGAATTATGAGAGTCTCTATTGCAAGGTATTGAAAATTCACTAAGAAGTGTGGATAACACATTTTTATTGGGATGGCCGAGACGTTGGTGCCATAGATCAACAGAGGCCATCATAGATGTTGGAGGAGCAGCGACCGGAACACCATGGAGAGAATATAAATCACCGGAGCTATTGAATCGAGCGATCTCGGCCTTGGTCGGGTAGTCCTTCACAGACAAACCAAAAGGGTCAAACTCAACAGAAACATGATTATCAGTGGTGATTTGGCGAACAGAAATCAGATTTTTAATAAGAACAGGAGCTACAAGAACATCACGAAGAAGCAAAGGCTTAGTTGGGGAATGGATTTCAGCCTGACCGACACAGTAAATAGGAATAGAAGATCCATCACCGAGAGTAATAGAGGGAAAAGACGAAGGTGTGCAAGAAGAAAGCAAATTACATGACGCAGACATATGACGAGAAGCACCAGAATCGAAAATCCAATCCGTACCTGAGTTCCCTTATGCATCAAAGTTGTTCATGGCTTGTGGAAAAGCAGCTTGGTCCCAGTTCGGAGTCGAAGGAGAGGCCGGTGTAGTCATGGGAGCTTGCGGGTGTGGTGACGTCGGCAGGAGGGCCGGCATCGGCGTAAAAAGAGAGACACCATCATCGTATTGCTGCATGTAGGGGGGCGATGGAGCGCCATAGGATGCATAAGGACTGGTGATGTAGATCGGTGGCGCGTAGGAGGGAGCAGCGTGGTACGCGGCCGTCGGCTGTCGGGGCGCGAGGACGGGCGCGTCGGTGTGAGGGCGAGCACCAGGCTGCCAGCCACCGGTATAGGCAGGCAGGGCACCATATGGCGTAGGGGCGGACCAGGGCATAGGCCACGCCTGGACTAGCCCTGTCCATGGATCGGGAGATGGACGCCATCCGGCGGCGATGAAGCCGGGGGCGGTGGTGGTGCAGTTGGTGGAGCCGGGCGGAGCAGGAGCGGGCGCCGTGCGGAACTGCAGCGGCCTAGGGTTTTTGCCCCGGTAGTTGGGACTTGGACGCCAGCTGGATGGTTGAGGAGGTGCTGTTGGTGGAGGTGTCGGTGGCGGCATCGACGCAGGCGGGCGAGGAGAAGCAGCGCGCCGCTCGAAGGAGCCTGGCAGCGGCGGCAGCGGTGGCGGTGCTGGCGAGTTAGCCATACCCTAGGATCAAAAGTCTGATACCATGTAGAATTGTATTGAATAATTGTTGATACAATATTGTGCCGATACAAGAAGTATATATAAGAGCCAAACCGCACCTGACCTAGCCTTATTACAAACCGAGTAGGAGTCTTAATCCTAATACAAGTTGTATTCTAACACTTCTAAATGTAGCTCATTTGTTTCCACCAAGCGCAAATAACATTGAATTGGAGACCATGAATGCTGACTTTCGAGTCTTTTCTTTTGAAAGGCCAAAAATTATTTTATCTTAATGTTTGGTGGATGGATAGCTAATGCACCCACAGGACTACCCTTGTTTAAGCACATTGCCTCCTACCTTAGCTCAATATATTCGCTCCATCTGCATCTAGTCTGATTTTCATAAGTCCTACTTTGTTTTAGCACTTGTTAGATTATTTGCAGCCGTATACTAGACTCATGATAAACGAATAGAGAAATCTAATAATGAGGGGATGGTTGTACGAGATGTTTGGAATGGGAGGCACCAGGAAACAATTACATTTGGTGCACATCAAGTGTGTGGAGGGCTGGGGAGGTCGGCAGGTTGCTATCTTTTGTCCGAATCCTAGCACAGACTGTCAAACCTTATCGTGACTGGCTCCAATCATTTCAGCTTGCCATGGCCAAATCAGATCTTTAGTAATGTCATCCGCGGCATCTTGTTAATGAGGTCTCCCTCCTAGCAATGGCCAAAGGAAAAAGGATGTGCCGACATGGATGTAGCCATGGGATAGCGCTGCTCTACAGTGCCATAGCCAAGATGTGCCCAAGCCCCGGGACAGCTTTGTAGCTACAACGAAGAGGTTGCTCAGTACGCCCAAGGCCACAACCCGGGCAGCCTGGGGCCTGTCTATGCCCCTGGTGCTCTATGCATTTTTGTCTGTATATTTTGACAATGGCACGGAGGCTGCTTTGTGCATGCATCAGCCCAGTCAGCAGAAGCAATGAAAATGGACTGAAATATATTGCAAACATCCATGTGTTACTGTGTTTGCAATATAGTGTGACAACATGCATGTAGATGTAAAAAAATCAATATTGTTGGTGCTTTAGATGCTATTTAGGAAACTTCAAAATGATTGTTTTGTCTTGATGATCGAGTTTTTCAATAGTATTTTTGAAACTAGACCCCATGTTGTTACGTTTTCACAACTCCCATTTTCACCTTCATTGTTGCCACTTATTTTTTTTAATGAAGTTGCCATGCATTGACACCAAAGTAAACACGTGACAACTTTGGAACCAAAGTAGTAACAAATCTGTTAATGATTCCAAGTAAACATAACAAATAGTTCAAACACAAAGATCAAACATGCAAAATATGGTTCACCTAAACAAGGACATCAACACATAAATAATAAATAAGAATATCAATTATATGACATCACTGCTAACTTGTATCGCCATTGTCACTCCTAGAACCATGGCCATGCACACTGCCATGTGCACTCACACCTGCTACCACATTTGATGATATAATTTGTGCCTTCATCAACTGAATATACTGCACTTGGGAGGCGTTAACTCTTGTGGGGTTTGTGAACATTATCTTGTATTCTTGCTTCCATTTTCTTTGTTTGTGTTCCATCTACAAGAACACTCAGCTTCGCTTCTCCGATTGCTGCCTTATGCTCCTCTATTGCCTTGACCTCGGACCACCCGAAGACTTTCTCTTGTTTTTGAGTTCATGCAAGTTACTTTTGTTTGCTATGATGTCTTCCACAGCAGTCTTGAACGGAACTGCATTTCCTCCATTCTTCTGTTTGTCTTTCTGACCTTTCCTTCCAGGTGGCCTCTTTGAAGTGATGCTTTAAGTTGTGTTGATGGTATGAAACTCCTATAGGCCCGCCCAGTAAATCTCTGTTTCGCTTAGCTACACTTCTATTTGCGTAGATGTGTAGATGTATCACTTCTATTTGTTTATTTATTGCATGATCTATTGCTTTATACCATCACCACCACCACCACCACCATCCTCTCGGCTGCGGCCACCATCACGACCATCATTCCAACAAGAGCCCTCCGCTTGGATCAAGATCTCCTCACTAGTGAGCTACCAATTCTTTCTTATGGTTTCATCCATTCTGGTTGGATTCATGAACATGATAGCACGATCTTCGGCTTTCTTGGTATCACGAATCTTCTCCTCCTCAAGCGCAAGTCTATACTCCTACGTGTTCAACTTTCTCTCTTCGGCTGCCAACCTGGCCTTCAATTTTTTATCCTCCAACATCTTGAGCTCAATCCACCTCACCATCTTCTCTTCTTTGCGCTCGTCCGCCAACACCTTCTTGGCCCCAATCATGGCCACAAGTTCTTCTTTGTATGTGCCACCGTATACAATTCTCTTCTTTCTCTATTATGTAATTTTTTTCCCTTCCGGTCTAATGTTGACCTCTTCATCCACCTCATGGTCCTCCTCAACGGATATGCTCAACCTCGATCTCTTTGGAGTGGTCTCCGCAAATCTTTGGATCCACTTCTCGTTCTTGCATAGGTCTTTATAGCAATGATCCGACGTGAAGGGCTTGTGGCCGAACTTGGTGTTTCTATGCTTGAATCGTTCTCGGATGTAGGGTTTTGGGGAACGTTGTAGAAAACAACAACAAAAATGTGCTGTGGTCAGCCAGGAACATTACGAAGATGCAATAAACGGTTTGGATCAGATCTTACCGACTTCATAACGAAAGTAGACGAGTCAGTGTAGATCGTACATGGAGTCCCTCGAACCGTAGATGAAAGATCTCATGAACCGCCCACGAACAGTCCCTCGAACGGAAGAAAGCACGATCTCTGTACGAGTTGCAAGCGTACGATCTTCATGATATAGATAACAGCGAGTCATGGAGCCGTCAGTTGCAAACGGAGATGTGGGGCTCTCGGCGTCTGGTGCATTTGCCGACAGTGCTTTGTTCACCATGATGCACTCTCGGCAACTTATTTGCGTTTGCCAAGTTGGTGAAGTTTACTTCGCGCGCTCAGACTACATAAGTGGATTTAGGAGTATTTAACCAAAAACTACCACAATTCCCGGAAACGTGACAGAAAACTACCACTTTACGATTTTGTCCCGAAAACTAACACTTTTTCATTAATCCGTGACAAAAAACTACCAAGTGTGAAAATTGCTCGCTTTGCTTGGGTTAAACCCGAATCTGACTGCCCGACCCCACACATAAGCGGAAAAATACAATCGGGTCCCTAGTTTTTCTTCAAAAAAGCAATCGGATCCCTCCACATGTCCGGCGGGTTCGGGTCCTCCAGCTCGTCGTGCAACCATGGCAGAGGCGGCCGCGACGCGGAGGAGGGGGCCGCGGGCGCGGCGGTGCGGCAGTGGGTGGAGGCCGGCGGCGAGATGCTGGTGCTGGACGGTGGGGGCCGGACGCCGATGGATTGGGCAGCGGGCTGACGCCCAAGCGGGCGCACGGCAACATCAAGAGCACCAACATCGGGCGAGGCGCACCTCGCTGACTGCGGGCAGGCGCAGCTGGGCACGTCGTCGCCGGCGGTGAGCTCGGCAGGGTACCGCGCGCCCGAGGCGCCGACGTCTCGGCCGTGGGCGTCGCAGAAGGGAGACGTGTACGCGCTCGGGGTGGTGCTGCTGGAGCTGCTGACGGGGCGGTGCCCGGGCAGCGAGCTGCCCAACGGCGGCGTGGTGGCGGAGCTGCCGCGGTGGGTGCAATCGGCAGGTCGAGGGGAAGGAGAACAAGGACGGCCGGGACCATGGCAGTGGGTGGAGGGACCCGATTGCTTTTTTGAAGAAAAACTAGGGACCCGATTGCATTTTTAGCCCGCTTATGTGTGGGGTCGGGCAGTCAGATTCGCGTTTAACCCAGGCAAAACGAGCAGTTTTCACACTTGGTAGTTTTCTGCCACGGATTAATAAAAAAGTAGTAGTTTTTGGGACAAAAACGTAAAGTGGTAGTTTTCTGTCACATGTCCGTGAAATATGGTAGTTTTTGGTTAAATACTCGTGGATTTAGTTATGACTCTCATATGTGGAAACCGGATAACCTATTTACGTACCCAAGACCATTCCACCCCACTTTCGATATAAATATATTTTTGTGCATTCACGAGAATTTGGACAGAACCTTCTACTTTTTTTCGACAAAGGGTGGATTTTATTGGCTCAAATGGAGCATCAAGATGATACATCACACTGAACACATACCCGGCCTCTGCATAACTAAGATGCACACAGCCAACCCAACACACACATAAACACACCGGCAACTAGTGAAGTCATAAGACCAAAAGCTATGTGCAGGTGTGGAAAAAGGAGACATATAAATTTGAGTTTGAGTCTTCTAGATTTTGAGTTTGAGTAGCCCATAAAAATGTATTATTTTGGTCGTATTTAAATGTCCATGGTTGCAATCTGGTGTAGACTGAGCAGAGCCTCAGATTTGGACGCGCATTCTCTTAATTCTACTTTCGCCGAGTATCGAGCAACAGGAGAGATATTTGTGTGGAAATTTAAGCGAGGGATTAGCAAGAGAGATGTAATGGTGAGTTCAGGGATAACTAGCGTGGGTTCAACTTTAATCGCATACCATTGGATTAGGAACATATAAATTGTGTGGCTTGGATTGTTTGGATTTCAGCGTAGCAGTGCTTTTTACAGGGGTAGTGATATCCGAAAATGCCAAACGGAGACCGAGCTCCATGAAGGCCTTAATCGGAACACTTTAAAATTCAAACAATTCAGTTTCAAAAAATTCTGCAAAAAAAAAAGAAACTACACATATACCTAGACACATAATGTACATGTGTGAAAATTTTCAGGTCGAGTGCGTTAAAATGAGAGCTACAGAAAAAAGACAAATCCGGGGCCATAATGTACATATGTACTATTCATCCTCAATGTTCATGATTTTTTTATGCAGCTCGCAATTTAAGGTATTTCATCCTAAAATTTTACACACACACACACTTCATATCCTTGCATACTTGTGTAATTTGTTTCAGAATTTTTTTAAACTGAAAATTTTGAATTCTGAATTTTTCAAAATAAAGGCCTTCATGGAGCTCGGCCTCCAAAATGCCATACGTTAGTGATATCCAGTTGCTCAAAACTCTATCTACCTTATTTTTCTCCGACTGTCAATAGGGGGCGAAGGGAGAAGGCTCTGCTCCTCTCGAAATCTGGAGTGTTTGACAAAAAACTACCAGTTTAGGGGTTCGCGTCCCACGGAACTACCACTTTTTTAAAAGTGGCCGAAAACTACCAAATAAACGAAAAAACGTGACTAAAAACTACCAGGTTGACTGAATGGTGGTTTTGACCGTTTTGACAGCGATTCTGACGTTAGTGGCCCACTTGCCAGGCGGGCGGCCCGCCTAACGGCTAACGGCGCGTGCGCGGGGCCGTTAGAGCCGCTCGTCGGCCGCACCTGGTCGCACCAGGTCAGACCTGGCCGGCCGGTTCCCCATTCCCCACCAGCTCTCTCACTCTCCCCCGAGCTCCTCCCTAGCCCTAGCCGTCGCCAGCCATGGCGGCTGTGGATGCAAACTCCGGCGGCGATTCAGGCATACCTCCGGGCGGCAGCGCGGCGCAGCAGCCTTCTCAGTCCGAATCTAATCCTTCCGCTGGTGGCGCGCAACAGAGGTTGGATTGGTCGGCGCTGGCGCGACCACCGTCGACGACAAGAAGCAGAGCTCAAGGTCGGCGGAGGCTTCCTCGTTCCGCGGGCGGCGCCAGGTACGACATAGTTTTTTGCATGGTTGTGAGATTCAGAGATTCAGAGAATCAGTAAATTAGGCTAGTTTTTTGCATGGTTAGATTCAGTTATGGTGACCTTGGAAATTGTTAGTATTGTGCATACTTTGTTGTGTAAGAAACTGAAAAAAGCAGTTTGACAGAAACTCAATATTGTGCCTAGTTAGGTTCAGTTATCCTGTTTTCAGTTAATAAAGGTATTTCATTTTATAATTTTCAGAATTGATGACCCAAAGTGGTCAATTTGGTTCCATTTCAATGCCAGAGAATCTGTGGTTCGAAATTTATACCAGTCAGACTTATCATATTTGACAATGCTTTCTCTTATTGGGAGTGAGGGCTTTGTGGCTGATGATTATATGTACTATGTATTTGATGAGGAGAAAGGATTAGAAGGTTTAGATAAAATATGCTGTGAAGATGATGTGCAACAGATGTTGGCACACTCTCATAATGAAAAGTTTCTGAACATAAGAGTAGTGGGAGCTCTTGAGGAATGTAATGCAGATGAAAATCATGAAAATAGAGATAGTTATTTTGCTGAACATTGCATTAACACTCAACAAAGTTGCACTAAGGTGGTGGATATAAGCATGGACAGAAAGGAAGAGCTGAAGAAAAGCATGGTGCAGAGAGAGGCTGACCTTAACCATTTTGAAGGTGACACTGATGTGTCTGAATTTGTTTCTGATAATGAAGCTGCAAATTCAGGTTCAGATGGGAACAATGTGGATTTTCAGTCAGAGTATTCCTCTGAAGATGAAGATGCAAAACAAGATACAGTAGTGGTACAGAAACTGAAGGTAGTGAGAAAACCTGGTCCAACTAGTAGATCCCACCATGAGGTTGAGAAAATGGAGAAAGCAGATTGGTTCCCTGAAGCAGATGATAAATGTTTCCCTGGTGATTATGGCATCAGTGATGAAGAATATGAGCCTGAAGGATCCTATAAACTACGAAGTGGTAGGAAGAGAAGGAATAAGAAGTTGAAAGACAGGATATGGTATGATCACAAACTTCAAGGACCAGTAGAACAGTTCTGTAAGGGCTTGTGTTTCACCGCTGTATTGATACACGGACATGCTGCCTTGCTTGAGATTGCGGAACTCCTCACGCTTGCTCTCAACAACACTTTGTGGAATGTGGTGAGCTTTGAAATCTCGGCGGAAATCATCCCAGGTAATCACACGACCTCCTCTGGAATCTTTGTATTGTTGATACCACTCGGCAGCTTGATTCTTGAGTTGAAAAGAAGCGAACTTGACAAAGTCCTCGATGGAGGGGTTCAGTGGATCCAGGATAGGAAGGGTAAATCCTGACTGTGCAAAAATATTGACTTTGATTAAAGTCTCGAAACTGCTCCTGGACGGTATACTCGGGATACCATCGATAGCCTGTCTCAACCATCACTCGGAC
This sequence comes from Aegilops longissima, assembly GCA_021605205.1. Taxonomy (NCBI): domain Eukaryota; kingdom Viridiplantae; phylum Streptophyta; class Magnoliopsida; order Poales; family Poaceae; genus Aegilops; species Aegilops longissima. The sequence continues at coordinate 742,498,564 of CM038678.1, read as the reverse complement.
CAGCATGGTTGTGTGACCAGGTACATCGAGGCACCGGGTCAGACGAACCACTTGATTCTGGGAACGGGTGGCCATCTGAAAGCATGAAATAATGCAAAGGCATTATAATTTCTAGGAGAATTCGGACAGCATAACGGCTGTAAATGCTCGGAAAAAGATTTGAGACATTGGCAACAGTTTGCAAAACCACTCAACAACATCATATCAAGGTTCTGGTTCAACCGACAACATACTAAAGGTAGTAGAAACTGAACTGAAGCATGGAACCAACAATCCTATAAGCTACTACGTATTAGTAACACGTGAACCTGATAGAGAGAAGAGAGCCTAGTCCTTAACCCACGTAGAATGAGAAGAGAATGACTCAGATCAGAGGGCATAAGGTAAAGGAGTAAAAGCGCCTTACGTTCCCTCCCACAATCAATCCCCCTACATATAACTAAAGCATTTCTAGACTCGACATCGACCAGTTTGGCTTAACGCACCTACAGGCAGTCCGGCTCTGATGCCAACGCTGTCAGGACCCCGATTCTAAGTCACACCGATCTAGCCTATAACACCTCATATCACTTTGCGGCCTCACGCACGGTACTCCCACGGGTGTCGCCTTACCATGGCCCGGGACCGTTTGCGCCTTTTGGCTCACGTATATGACAATGTCGCTAGCATCCGTATGACAGAGAACCCGGGCCGACATGGCTAGTCGTGAACCCAAAGCGGCACTAACGTATGGGGACAGGCATACATGAATCAACATCGAACGTGTCGGTCAGCAGCGTGTGAATCCGGGCTGTAGCACTGGGCTAACAGGACTCCGGGAACCCGGGCTGTAGCATTCTAGGCAGACTCGGATGTCATCAAGTGACATTTCCCGAAGGGACAGAATACAGAACGATATGAAACACATGCCGCCAGTCAAGTGTCCAGAGCAGTAGTGTCTGGGCTAGCAGGTGACTCCGTGAACCGGGCAGAAGCGGACTACTATGGCTCAAGGAGGCACTAGACTACATTTCCCCATAAGAGAGGCTGCCAAGGATAAACAACTAGATTGTCGGATCCCACACATACAAAGCATTTCAATCATACACACAATATGCTCGATATGTGTAAATACAACATGGCATCACAACAAAACTCTACAACTCAAAGTACTTTATTTAAAGGGCTCCGGAGAGCCTTACATAACATGTTCATACAGATAGGGGTCACATGACCCGACACTCAAGTCATACAATCATACAAGCACATGTGGAAGCAACTTGTTTGGGTACATACACTAGAAAGAAAGAAGGCTTGACGAAGCCTGTCTATCTACGTAGGCCCTTCACAAGCTTAGATCACCACCTGGGTGGCAAGTCACTCGTCGTCGTCGAGTTCTACATAGAACCCATCGGAAGGGGCGGTGTTGTCATTTGAAAACAGTAATTGAAGCAACATGAGTACAAAGGTACTCAGCAAGTCTTACAACAGATCCTACTATACATGTTCATTGTCAAGAAGGTAGTGGGGTTATTGCAGCAAGCCAGCTTTGACTCTTGGCTAAGCTATCCTATGAGACACCACTTGTAAAATAGTTTTCGCACACGAGTCCACTAATCACCATCTCAATACTCCACCGTGGATCCTCCCTCGTCATCCCACAAGAGAGCCATCCGTGGTACTCACACTTATCTTGAGGCTTTTAGTAGTATCCATTTACTTGTCTATGAACTGCATAAGCGACCAAGTAGTCCTTTACCGCGGACGCGGCTATTCAAATAGTTTTATACCCTGCAGGGGTGTACTTCGTCACACACGCTCTCACCACTTACCGTCGTTACACGACGTGTACTCGGCAACCTTCAAGCGGAGGCCCAACATGGGTGTCGGCCACAGCCTACCTAAACACTCGAGTCTCTAGTCCAGGTTTATTGCCTATTCAGGTTCCATCCGCAGGGAGTCTGGCCGAGGTTTCCACATACGGCCCCGAACAATGTGTGCAGGGTTCCCGAGACACCAAACGGGCGACTCGGTACACCGGGCCACGAGCCTACCGCATCACAGCCCACCCCTCGGTCAGCGCTATCCACGGCCTCCAGCTTACTACAAACACCAGAAACTATGTGCAACTCCTGGACAGAGGACAAGGGTGATTAAGAAGCCGAGGGGGTCCATTGGTTTCGGGCCCAATGCGTGGTAGTAGCTGAATCTTAAATCACGCATACAGATCTCAGTTCTTAGGGACGGTCTCAATGAAACAACCCACCATGTACTCCTACATGGCCTCTCATCGATACCTTTACCAAAACATATTCAACACCTCACTCTCATTACCGACACATGCTTTCACTCTAGTTCATCACCCTGATGAGCCAGACCTGACATGACTCTAAGCGTAGCAAGCATAGCATTGTAGGAACACAACATGGCTCAAGCAACTCCTACACATGCTAGTGGGTTTCATCTAGTTACTGTGGCAATGACAGGTCATGCAAAGGAAAGTGGGTTCAACTACCGCAACACACAACAGTTTGAATCGCGTTGTCTTAATGCAGTAAATGAGAGCAGAAGCGAGAAGATGGGTTTGTATCGAAATGATCAATGGGTTGCTTGCCTGACGGAGTGGTGGTGGGATACTGCCCTTCAGTTGGATACTCGTGAATATCCTCGGAGGCAGAACCTACCACGAAGAACACATCGAAGCGCAATCAACACCAAGCAAAGTGCAACAATATGATGCATGCATGAGACATGGCAAAATGGATGTATTGGGCTAATGCAACTAAGACCAGATGGGTTTGGACTATTTTGAATCAAAGATTCAAATTCCAAGTTCATAAGTGGCCTTCATTAGTGTTTTATCTTGTTCTGCATTAAACAGCAGGTTAGTTTGCTTAAACATGCATGAAACCAGTACATATGGATAGAATGGATTTTTCTGATCATTTTTCATATATAAATCTTTTCATTCTGAGCTATAGATTATTTTCTATGATTTTTTGAAGTTTGTGATATTTTCTGGAATTTCCTGTATAGAAATAATTCCAGTAATTAAATTACTTATTGCGTCAGTAGTGTGTCATGATGACGTTAGCGGTCAACGGGGCGGTCCAGGTCAAACCTGAACGGTGGGACCCGTCTGTCAGTGTCACAGGGCTAATCCTATTTTAGTTAACCTAAACTAGGAAATTAACAGGGGCTGGCCCCACATGTCAACGACCCAGGGGAAGTCAAACCCCTCGTCAACAGGCCTAACACGCCGGCGGTTAGCCGCCGGCGAGGTCAGCGGCGCTCCTGTGCCTCGGGTTTGCTCTACGGGGCACCGTTCGAGGCGCCGTTGGGCTCTACGGGTAGCTGACGCAACGACGCGTCCGTTGGTGGCCGTGGTTGGGCCTGGGGTGGCCGGAGTCGACGGCGGCGAGCTCTTTTGCGGCCGCCGGGGTTCGGGTGCCGACGAAAACGACGACACGGTGCACAGGAGGATCAATGGTTAGTCTCTACGGGTGCTGCATGTGCTCACGAAGATGACAGACATATGCACAGGACCATTTGGTCACCGGGGCCTCGTCGGCGACGAGCTTGTGCAGCGGCGTGTGCGGTGCTGCTGGTTACGGTCGAAGCAAAGGGAGGCAGCAAGAATGAGAGGAAGGGGAAGGGGCAGAAGCTCACGACAAAGGCGATGAGCTAGGCGGCGCTGTCGGGGACGAACTGCTGCGGTGGTGACAGCGAAAGGGATCTCCGGCGGTGGGCGGTGAAGGCGAGGTCGGAGCAGTGGCTTCGGGGCAAGCAGGCGCTCGGGGCTCGACCTGCTCGAAGGAGAAGGCGACGGCGGAGCTGCTGGACACGGTCAGGTGACGCGGAGACGGCGGTGGCTACGGCTACGTCGGTGAGGTGGCAGCGGCTGCGTCGGCCATGGTGGAGAGAGGCAAGGGAGAGGTGCAGGGGGCGAATGGAGGTGTCCGGGGGCTCGGGGGCGCGACGTGGGGGTCGTCCAGCTCGTCCACGGGCGAAGCGGCAAGCAGGTGGCGCCGTGGCGAGCTCGCGCACGCCGGCGTCACCTCTCCTCCGCCTGCTCAAGGGAGGAAGCAGCTGATCGGGCGGGCCAAGACAAAGGCTGGGCCGGCCAAGGCTGCTGTAAGATTCTCTCTCTTTTTTTTTCTTTTTATTTGTTTCTGCTCTGTGTTTTGAAATAGTAGAAATACTATTCCATTTAGGAAAAACCTGAAAATATTCAGAGGCATATTTGAAAATATTATCAATAGCCTAAAAATACCTTCAAGATTATTTGGGCATTTTAAAATATTTATAGGATTTAAATTGCCCAAATGCAAATACTTATGGCTTGTTGCAAAAATCCAGAATAGCCTCCAAAAATATAAAACCATTTTTGGCAAAGGGTTTAGCCAGGACCAAAGATGGTGAACATTTATGGAGGGCATTTCAGGTTCATTGAAAAGGATTTTAGTAAACCCTAGTTGTGTTCAGGGGGGGGGGGGTGCTGGGGGTTTCTGTCATCCCCATTTCAACTTTCTGGAAGAAGTAAACATGATGCAACACTCTAATGCATGAACTAGCTAGGATGTGACACCTCCGAAGGCGGAGGTGGTGGCGGAGGGTTCTCCTGACTCCCTTCATTGCGTTCCAGATTCTGACGCATTGGCGAAGCCATCCTGAAGAGGGTGACATCCGTTAGAATCTTGATAGACAAATAGACAAGTTGAATCAACGGATAGAAATTGCAACATATAGTCTTCACAATAAACATTCGAACGAGGATGAACGAATGAATTCCATAGTAAATCATCACACTTCCATTAAGGTGAGAAGCCACTTGATAAAGGATTGATGAATAAAATAAAAAAGGTATGACTGGAACAAATAAATGGTAAGGATTACCCAATCACAAACCAAATATCTGCGGGAAGAAATGCTAAGAGCTACTTGAATCCCACCTATAAACTCCCGAAACTTTCTGGTTATGTAATCTGGTGTTGGGGATACAGGGGACACAAAATATATCACCCAAACTAGCAATCCCTAGATCCAGCTGTATCCATCCGTCAACACATAACCAAGAAACCTTCGGAAATCGTGTACCTCAACCTTCGAAAAGCATCCGTTATACGAGTTATGGCAATACTCCTGAACTCCCACCCCAGTACTGTGTGGCATCGAGGTGATCTCACCAACAACTGCATAAAAGAGATTTTCGATGTCGGCGAAACTCAGGTATTCCAGAACTGCAACGATAAAATTGTGACGACAACACCTCGGAGCTCAACTCCCCAGGACACTGCCACAACCCTTAAATGCCAGGAGGCACTAAGAACAATGTTCTCGTCACAAAACCATCGGAACGATTCCAAGATACCCGCGTGATCCTAAAAAAAATTTAGTGAAATTTGAGGAGAGAAGAGTCAAAACTTCTACGTCAGGAGGCCTCACCAGAGCGACGAAGGGACTGAGGTGTAAAAAGAATCCTACTCTCCGATATATATAATCCTAAGACTCAAAACATTTTTGTTCTAGACTCAACAACGCCAGCGATTCGATCAAGCAGGGGGCTCCTAAGTCGGGGATGGCTCTGATTACCAACTTGTAACGCCCACGATGCAGCTATATCTCCCACGTGTCGAGGCACAACTTAGAGGCATAACCGCATTGTGGTTTTGTCGCAAGAAGGGTCATCTTCAAACAATCCCATGTAATGAACAAGAATGGGATAACGAGAGTTGGCTTACAATCGCCACTTCACACAATACATAAATAAATCCATACATCATCCAAAATCCACACATAGACCGACTACGGTCAAATCCAAATGACAATAAGATAACCCCAAATGCTAGATCCCCGATCGTCCCAACTGGGCTCCACTCCTGATCATCAGGAAACGAAACATAGTAACGACCACGTTCCTCGTCGAACTCCCACTTGAGCTCGGTTGCGTCATTGGCACTGGTCTCGTCGGCACCTGCGACTGTTTTGGTAGAATCTGTGAGTCGAGGACTCAACAATCTCACACCCACGAGATCAAGACTATTTAAGCTTATAGGAAAAGGATGGTGTAATGAGGTGGAGCTGCAGCAAGCACTAAGCATATATGGTTGCTAACATACGCAAAAGAGAGCGAGAAGAGAAGCAACGCAACGGTCGCGAGCTAGAAATGATCAAGAAGTGATCCTGAAACTACTTACGTTCATGCATAACTCCAACCGTGTTCACTTCCCGGACTCCGCCGAGAAGAGACCATCACGGCTACACACACGGTTGATGTATTTTAATTAAGTCAAGTGACAAGTTCTCTACAACCGGAGATTAACAAATTCCCATCTGCCTCATAACCGCGGGCATGGCTTTCGAAAGATAATACCCTGCAGGGGTGTCCCAACTTAGCCCATTATAAGCTCTCACGGTCAATGAAGGATAAACCTTCTCCCGGGAAGACCCGATCAGTCTCGGAATCCCGGTTTACAAGACATTTTGACAATGGTAAAACAAGTCCAGCAAAGCCGCCCGATGTGCCGAAAAATCCCGATAGGAGCGGCACATATCTCGTTCTCAGGGCACAACGGATGAGACATCCTACGAGTAAAACCAGGCCTCAAGTTTCCCCGAGGTGGCCCCGCAGTCTACTCGGTTCGGACCAACACTCGAAGGAGCACTGGCCCGGGGGGGTTAAAATAAAGATGACCCTCAGGCTCGCGAAAACCCAAGGGAAAAAGGCTTAGGTAGGTAAATGTAAAACCAAGGTTGGGCCTTGCTGGGGGAGTTTTATTCAAGGCGAACTTTCAAGGGGGTCCCATAAATCACCCAACCGCGTGAGGAACGCAAACTCAAGGAACATAATCCCGGTATGACGGAAACTAGGGCGGCAAGAGTGGAACAAAACACTAGGCATAAGGCCGAGCCTTCCACCCTTTACCAAATATATAGATGCATTAAGTAAATAAGAGATATTGTGATATTCCCAAATATCCATGTTCCAACATGGAACCAACTTCAACTTCACCTGCAACTAGCAACGCTATAAGAAGGGCTGAGCAAAAGCGGTAACTTAGCCAAACAACGGTTTGCTAGGAAAGGATGGTTAGAGGCCTGACATGTCAATATGGGAGGCATGATATAGCAAGTGGTAGGTAGTGCAGCATGGCAATAGAGCGAACAACTAGCAAAGCAAAGATAGAAGTGATTTCGAGGGTATGGTCATCTTGCCTGCAAGATCCTCAGAGTTGTCGAAAGCTTGATCCTCGTAAGCATACTCAACAGGTTCCTCGTTCACGAACTTTTCTCCCGGCTCTACCCAAAGCAAGAATACAAGCAATGGAACCACAATCAATCACCGGAAATGCACAAACAACATGATGCAATACATGCATGATATGCGAGATATGATATGCGATGCGTATGCGTGCTCCGGAAGAAAAAAGGATGAACAAGGCAGTAACTTGGCAAACCAAGTATGCCACTGGAAAGATGAGATGATTTCGGTCGAAATCGATATAAAGATCACCGGAAACGGATGCACGGTTTGCAAATGGCAAGCAAAACAAGAATGACACGATTCTGCAATTAACAGCATGATAGCACTTAGAATGCATCAAGTAACTATGCTACGGCAGCCCAAAATAGCAACAAATCATATGACAGCAATCTACAGGAGATGCTTGACAAAGGATGAACACTGAGCTACGGCTAGATCACACAATAACAGGTTCAAACAAGCATGGCGAAAGTGCAAAAGATATCAGGTTCACAGACTTGGTGAAATTACAGGACATGGCATAAACAGCATCAGGTAGCAATGTTCAGAGCACGAAAACCACATGCTACATGAACTTAACATAGCAAAGCAAGGCATGGAATTAATCTACTAAATGCATATAACAAAAGTCTCTTACTGACCATGAGCCAAAAAGGACCAGAAGATATGATGGCACCCATGTAAACATAACAAGTTTCGTTAACAGGTTTCAGAAAACAGAACATGGCATTACCAGAAATATGAAGGTATCTTTGTGAGCTTGATTCACTAATGACGAAGCAATGCATGACAAAACAAGCATACCTACAGAAATATGGCGTGTTTATGAAGCTAACCATGTCAAGAGTAAGTTCATAGCATGTATGGATCAACTACAACAACCTCGGCAAAATTGAATATCATGTAAACAATCTGCCAGGAATATTTTATAGAAAAAGTAGATCAAGATTAAGACATGCTAGGGCACCTCATAATTGCAAACAGGGGCATAGATGGATAGAGCACAACTATATCTAAAAAACATCCTTACTAAACATACCCAAAAGAAGCATGGATCTCACTGTAGACACATGGATACATGGCAACAAAATAACAGTAGTAACAGAAACATCACGAAGCCTAGTTTGCATGCTTGTGGTAGTCACCACATAGATTACAAAAATACATGGCATACACCTATGTAAATATGGAAGGCATGGATCAAAACACCTGTAGAGCTCATGCCCATAAGATGCACACATCAATTGCAACAAAAATAACAAATCACCAAGTTCTGATAAGTAACAGCAGTAAACATCATATAGCACTCTTGCACCAGAGATTTGGGCATCAATATGAACTCAAACGAGCATGACACAATAGAACAAAATGAATAGCATCTCGAGGCGAACATTTCGATAGATCATGCACGCAAAACGGAGTAGTATGCAATGAACATGAGCACATAATGTGAAAATACTTCGGGACTTGGAGAATTTCGGGGAGGGGGAAGTCAACCTCGTCTAGATCCAGATCTGGCGCGCGAACCGAGGTTCGCTGGGGTTCCTCGCCAGAGATGGAGAGGAGGAGGCTGGAGGAGGCGGCGGCGAGGTCGGTGGGGTCGGCGACGGCAGGCTCGAGGGCGGCGCGGTGAGGGAGAGGAGGCGGCAGCGGACGGCGCGACGGGCGGCGGGTCGGCGACGGCGGCTCGGGCGCGGTGCCGGGCGGTGTGGAGGAGGCGGCAAGGGCGATCGCGATGGCGGCAGGGTCGGCGATCGCGGGAAGCGCGGAGGCGCCAAGGGGCGCGGCGCGGCATGGTGCGGGGACGCGGGCTGGGGCCGGGCGGATGGGCCAAGCGGCCGGTGGCGGTGGGACTGCGCGGTGCTGACATGGCGCGCTCTCACTGGCGCGGGGTGGCGGTGGGTTTCGTCCGGCGGCGCGCGGACATGTCCGCAGGGCGAGAGGGAGGAGAAGGCTAGGGTTTGCCCGAGAATTTTTTGATGGGGAGGTGTTTATATAGGTAGAAGGAGCTAGGAGAGTCCAAATGGAGCACGGTTTTCGCCCACATGATCGTGATCGAGCGACAGAGAGCATGGAGGTGACTTAGATGGGTTATTGGGCTGTTTGGAGGGGTTTTTTGCTGCAACACACAGAAGGACTTTGCGGTTACCTGGTTAACCGTTGGAGCATCAAACGACCTCCAAATGGAACGAAACTTGACAGGTAGTCTACCGGTGGTATACCAAGGCCACTTGGCAAGCCTCGGTCCATTCCTAGAACGTTTAACACCCGCTCACGAAAAGAAACAAGAGGGGTGCGCCTGTGCACGTGGGAGTGTCGGATTGCAAAACGGACAACGGGGAAAATGCTCGGATGCATAAGACGAACGCGTATGCAAATGAGATGCACATGATGACATGATATGAGATGCATGACATGAACAAAATGCAAAACGAGAGACAAAACCTGACCACGAAGGGAATATCATAACACACAACCGAAAATGGCAAGAGTTGGAGTTACAAATATGGAAAGTTACATCCGGAGTGTTACAACCAGAAACCACTGGATCCCTGCGCCTCATTCCCCTTGCACTAGTAGAAAAGAGGGCTTTGGTTCAGGCCAGGTCAGCGCATTAGTCCCGGTTCAGTCCAGAACCGGGACCAATGGGGTCACTGGTCCCGATTCGTGAGGCCAGGGGCCTGCCGGGCCTCGTGGGGGCATTGGTCCTGGTTCGTCTGGCCCCTTTGGTTCCGGTTGGTGGGACGAACCGGGACCAATGGGCCTCACTCCTGGCCCACCACCATTGGTCCCGGTTGGTGGCTTGAACCGGGACCACAGGCTGCCCTTTAGTCCCGGTTCATGCCACGAACCGGGACCAATGAGGTGTTTGATACATACCCCTCGCCCGTGAGCAGAGCACTCCAAAGGCTCGCTTTCTCCGCCGGCGAGGGAGGGTTTTGTGGTGCTCTAGCTCACCTCCTATGCACATCAGGTGTTCGATGAAATGCCCGAGCCACACTAGTTAAGCTTTCTACTCTCGAAGCTCGACCTCAAAGCTCCATTTTCCTCGAGATTTGTCTAGGTTTAGCGGCCCATCACGTCCCATTCCCATCTTCACCGCCGTCGATCGCCCGCGCCAATCTTGCCGCCGGCACCACCGTGGTGAGCCTCTTGTTCTTATCTTCTTTCTAAAAGAAAAAAAATTCTTACTTTAGATAGATACTTGTCTAATTTTCTTACTATTTTATTGCTTGTTATTATATAGTGCGATGGTTTTGGTATCCGCCCCCGTCGGCCCTCGTCCTGTCTATGATTCGGATGTGGTATATATTATCTTTATAACTATTGGTTCATTTATTGTTTATGAAAATTATGCCGACCAACGTGACACAGATTTTATTTACCTAGGAGGTATGTGAACCAGAAATTCCAACCGACCCTATTGTCGAGATTAAATTTAGTTGAAGAAGAACACAATTTCTTGAAGGAAAAAATAAAAAAAAATTGAGGAGGAGAAGATGATATTGGAGTTGCATGTTGCAGATGTCGTCGATTTTCACAAGATCAAGATGGATGCAATGCGCTTGAAGATTAGAAAGATTAGAAAATATGCCATTCATACCGAGGCTTGGTATCATTATGCCGTTGGATCAATTGTTACCTTGGTTGCGATTATGATCGCATTTGTTTTCGCATTGAAATGTTTTACATAGTTTCAATGTATGGTTTAATTAATTAGATGCGCTAGACAGCTATATGTTGTTAGATGAGTACTATGTATGTACTTTGGTTTTAATGTGATGATGAACTTCTATTAATTTGGTCACTTAATTATCTATTCACGATGTTCAGAATGGTTTTGACACACTTAATTATATATAATGCACGCAGATGAACCGGCAATGGATGTACGGTGATGCATACACCTCCGAGTACATTAAGGCGCGCATGATTTTCTCAAGTGGCTGAGGCAAACAAGCAGAATGGTTTTATGTGTTGTCCATGCCCTAAATGTGGGAATACGAAGTCTTACTCTGACCGGAAAATCCTTCACACCCACCTGCTTTACAAGGGTTTCATGCCACACTATAATGTTTGGACGAGGCACGGAGAAATAGGGGTTATGATGGAAGACGGTGAAGAAGAAGAGGACGATGACAACTATGTGCCCCCTGAATACGGTGATGCTGCAACGGGGGAAGCTGCTGAAGATCAAGAGGAACCAGACGATGTGCCCAATGATGCTGCAATGGGGGAAGCTGCCGAAGATCAAGAGGAACCAGTGCCCGATGATGATCATCTCCGCCGGGTCATTGTCGACGCAAGGACGCAATGCGAAAGTCAAAAGGAGTAGCTAAAGTTCGACCGCATGTTAGAGGATCACAAAAAAGGGTTGTACCCCAATTGCGAAGATGGCAACACAAAGCTCGGTACCGTACTGGAATTGCTGCAGTGGAAGGCAGAGAATGTTGTGCCTAACAAAGGATTTGAGAAGCTTCCAAAGGATAACGAATTGCCTGACAGTACATACGCAGCAAAGAAGGTCATATTCCCTCTAGGATTGGAGGTGGAGAAGATACATGCACGCCCTAATGACTGCATCCTCTACCGCGGTGCGTACAAGGACCTGAACGCATGCCCGGTATGCGGTGCATTGCGCTATAAGATCAAACGAGATGACCCTGGTGATGTTGACGGCGAGCCCCCCAGGAAGAGGGTTCCTGCGAAGGTGATGTGGTATGCTCCTATAATACCACGGTTGAAACGTCTGTTCGGAAACGAAGAGCATGCCAAGTTGATGCGATGGCACAGTGAGAACTGTAATAAAGACGGGAAGTTGAGAGCACCCGCTGACGGGTCGCAGTGGAGAAAAATCGAGAGAAAGTACTGGGCTGAGTTTGAAGCTGACCCAAGGAACGTATGGTTTGGTTTAAGCGCGGATGGCATTAATCCTTTCGGGGAGTAGAGCAGCAATCACAGCACCTGGCCCGTAACTCTATGTATGTATAACCTTCCTCCTTGGATGTGCATGAAGCGGAAGTTCATTATGATGCCAGTTCTCATCCAATCCCCTAAGCAACCTGGCAATGACATTGATGTGTACATAAGGCCATTAGTTGAAGAACTTTTACAGATGTGGAATGGAAACGGTGTACGTACATGGGATGAGCACAAACAAGAGGAATTTAACCTGCACGCGTTGCTGTTTGTAACCATCAACAGTTGGCCCGCTCTCAGTAACCTTTCAGGACAGACAAACAAGGGATACCGCGCATGCACGCACTGTTTAGATGACACTGAAAGTATATACCTGGACAAATGCGGGAAGAATGTGTACCTGGGCCATCGTCGATTTCTTCCGACCAACCATCAATGTCGAAAGAAAGGCAAGCATTTCAAAGGAAAGGCAGATCACTCGAAGAAGCCCGCCATGCGTACCGGTGATCACATACTTGCTATGGTCAATGATTTACACGTAATCTTTGGAAAGGATCCCGGCGGACTAGCTGTTCCGAATGACGCTGAGGGACACGCACCCATGTGGAAGAAGAAATCTATATTTTGGGACCTACCCTACTGGAAAGACCTAGAGGTCCGCTCTTCAATCGACGTGATGCACGTGACGAAGAACCTTTGCGTGAACCTTCTAGGCTTCTTGGGTGTGTATGGGAAGACAAAAGATGCACCTGAGGCATGGGAGGACCTGCAACGTTTGCAGGAAAAAGACGGCGTGCCTCCGAAGCAGTATGAAGGTCCTGCCAGCTACGCTCTTACGAAAGAAGAGAAAGAAATCTTCTTTGAATGCCTGCTTAGTATGAAGGTCCCGACTGGCTTCTCATCGTATATAAAGGGAATAATAAATATGCCAGAGAATAGTTCTAGAACCTAAAGTCTCATGACTACCACGTGATTATGACGCAACTGCTTCCGGTTGCATTGAGGGGCTTCTACCGGAAAACGTCCGATTAGCCATTGTGAAGCTATGTGCATTCCTCAATGCAATCTCTCAGAAGGTGATCGATCCAGAAATCATACCAAGGCTAAGGAGTGATGTGGAGCAATGTCTTGTCAGTTTTGAGCTGGTGTTCCCACCATCCTTCTTCAATATCATGACGCACGTCCTAGTTCATCTAGTCGACGAGATTGTCATTCTGGGGCCCGTATTTCTACACATTATGTTCCCCTTTGAGAGGTTCATGGGAGTCCTAAAGAAATGTCTCAGAATCGCTTAGGCCGTAAGGAAGCATCTCCATGGGCCATCAAACGAGAGGATGTCATTGGGTTTTGTGTTGACTTCATTCCTGGCCTTAAGAAGATAGGTCTCCCTAAATCGCGGTATGAGCAGAGACTGAATGGAAATGGCACGCTAGGAGCGGACTCAAATATATGCAGGGACGAACATTTTTGGTCTCAAGCACACTACACAGTGTTGGGGAACGTAGTAATTTCAAAAATTTTCCTACGAACACGCAAGACCATGGTGATGGCATAGCAACGAGAGGGGAGAGTGTCCGCCCACGCACTCGTGAGACCGAAAGCGAAGCGTTATAACAACGCTGTTGATGTAGTCGACGCCTTCACGATCCGACCGATCCAAGTACCGAACGATGGCACCTCCGTGTTCAGCACACGCTCAGCTCGATGACGATCCCGGACTCGATCCAGCAAAGTGTCGGGATGAGTTTCACAAGACGACGGCGCAGGACGATGTTGATGCTCCACCGACGCAGAGCTTCGCTAAGCTCCGCGACAATATGACTTCTCCGGCGCAGGGTTTCGCTAAGCTCCGCGACGATATGACCGAAGTGGAATATGGTGGAAGGGGCACCGCACACGGCTAAGGAAAGATCCGTAGATCAACTTGTGTGTCAAGGGTGCCCCTGCCCCAGATATAAAGGAGGCAAGGGGAGGTGGCCGCCCTAGGGGAGGCGCGCAAGGAGGAGTCCTACTCCCACCGAGTAGGACTCCCCCCCTTTCCTAGTTGGACTAGGATTGGAGGAGGGGAGAAGGGGAAGGCGCCCCCCTTCCTTGTCCTATTCGGACTAGAGGGGAGGCGCAGCCCACCTTGGGCTGCCCTTCCTCTTCTCCTATGGCCCATTAAGTCCCATTGACCTCCCGTGGGGTTCCGGTAACCTCCCGGTACTCCGGTAAAATCCCGATTTCACCCGGAACACTTCCGATGTCCAAATGTAGGCTTCCAATATATCAATCTTTATGTCTCGACCATTTCGAGACTCCTCGTCATGTCCGTGATCACATCCGGGACTCCGAACAACCTTCGGTGCATCAATACTTATAAACTCATTATGAACTGTCATCGAAACGTTAAGCGTCACGGACCCTACGGGTTCGAGAACTATGTAGACATGACCTAGAACCATTCTCGGTCAATAACCAATAGCGGAACCTGGATGCCCATATTGGTTCCTACATATTCTACGAAGATCTTTATCGGTCAAACCGCATAACAACATACTTTGTTCCCTTTGTCATCGGTATGTTACTTGCCCGAGATTCGATCGTCGGTATCCAATACCTAGTTCAATCTCGCCACCGCAAGTCTCTTTACTCGTTCCGTAATACATCATCTCGCAACTAACTCATTAGTTGCAATGCTTGCAAGGCTTAAGTGATGTGCATTACCGAGAGGGCCCAGAGATACCTCTCCGACATTCGGAGTGACAAATCCTAATCTCAAATACGCCAACCCAACATCTGCCTTTGGAGACACCTGTAGTACTCCTTTATAATCACCCGATTACGCTGTGACGCTTGGTAGTACCAAAGTGTTCCTCCGTAAACGGAGTTGCATAATCTCATAGTTACAGGAACATGTATGAGTCATGAAGAAAGCATTAGCAACATACTAAACGATCAAGTGCTAAGCTAACGGAATGGGTCATGTCAATCAGATCATTCAACCAATGATGTGACCTTATTAATCAAATAACAACTCCTTGTTCATGGTTAGGAAACATAACCATCTTTGATTAACAAGCTAGTCTAGTAGAGGCATACTAGTGACTATCTGTTTGTCTATGTATTCACACATGTATTATGTTTCCGGTTAATACAATTCTAGCATGAATAATAAACATTTATCATGAAATAAGGAAATAAATAATAACTTTATTATTGCCTCTAGGGCATATTTCCTTCAGTCTCCCACTTGCACTAGAGTCAATAATCTAGATCACATCACCATGTGATTAACATCGATAGTTCACATCATCATGTGATTAACACCCATAATTCACATCGCCATGTGACCAAGACCCAAAGGGTTTACTAGATTCAGTAATCTAGTTCACATCGCTATGTGATTAACACCCAAAGAGTACTAAGGTGTGATCATGTTTTGCTTTGTGAGAGAATCTTAGTCAATGGGTCTGCCACATTCAGATCCGTATGTATTTTGCAAATCTCTATGTCAACAATGCTCTGCACGGAGCTACTCTAGCTAATTGCTCCCACTATCAATATGTATCTAGATCGAGACTTAAAGTCATCCAGATCGGTGTCAAAACTTGCATCGACGTAACCCTTTACGACTTAACCTTTATCACTTCCATAATCGAGAAACATATCCTTATTCCATTAAGGATAATTTTGACCGCTGTCCAAAGATCTATTCCTAGATCACTATTGTACTCCTTGCCAAACTCAGTGCAGGGTATACAATAGATCTGGTACACAGCATGGCATACTTTATAGAACCTATGGCCAAGGCATAGGGAATGACTTTCATTCTTTTTCTATCTTCTGCCGTGGCGGGTTTTGAGTCTTACTCAATTTCACACCTTTGTAACACAGGCAAGAACTCTTTCTTTGACTGCTCCATTTTGAACTACTTCAAAATCTTGTCAAGGTATGTACTCATTGAAAAACTTATCAAGCCGCCTTGATCTATCTCTATAGATCTTAATGCTCAATATGTAAGCAGCTTCACCGAGGTCTTTCTTTGAAAAACTCCTTTGAAACACTCCTTTATGCTTTGCGAATAATTCTACATTATTTCCGATCTACAATATGTCATTCACATATACTTATCAGAAATGTTGTAGTGCTCCCACTCACTTTCTTGTAAATACAGGCTTCACCGCAAGTCTGTATAAAACTATATGCTTTGATCACACTATCAAAGCGTTTATTCCAACTCCGAGATGCTTGCACCAGTCCATAGATGGATCGCTGGAGCTTGCACATTTTGTTAGCTCCTTTAGGATTGACAAAACATTCTGGTTGCATCATATACAACTCTTCTTTAATAAATCCATTAAAGAATGTATTTTTGACATCCATTTGCCAGATTTCATAAAATGTGGCGATTGCTAACATGATTCGGACAGACATAAGCATCGCTACAGCTTGAGTAAATCTCATTGTAGTCAACACCTTGAACTTGTCGAAAACCTTTCTGCGACAAGTCGAGCTTTGTAGATAGTAATACTACTATCAGCATCTGTCTTCCTCTTGAAGATCCATTTATATAATATGGCTTGCCGATCATCGGGCAACTCCATCAAAGTCCACACTTTGTTCTCATATATGGATCCCATCTCAGATTTCATGGTCTCAAACCATTTCGCGAATCTGGGCTCATCATCGCTTCCTCATAGTTCGTAGGTTCATCATGGTCTAGTAACATGACTTCTAGAATAGGATTACCATACCACTCAGTGCGGATCTTACTCGAAGACCTACGAGGTTTGGTAGCAACTTGATCTGAAGTTTCATGATCATCATCATTAACTTCCTCACTAATTGGTGTAGGAATCATCGAACTGATTCCTGTGATGAACTACTTTCCAATAAGGGATAAGGTACAATTACCTCATCAAGTTCTACTTTCCTCCCACTCACTTCTTTCGAGAGAAACTTCTTCTCTAGAAAGGATCCATCTTAGCAACAAATATCTTGCTTTCGGATCTGTGATAGAAGGTGTACCCAATAGTTACCTTTGGGTATTCTATGAAGACGATTCGATTTGGCTTCGAGCTTATCGGTGAAAACTTTTTCACATAAGCATCACAACTCCAAACTTTAAGAAACGACAGCTTAGGTTTATCGCTAAACCATAGTTCATACGGTGTCATCTCAACGGATTTAGATGGTGCCCTATTAAACGTGAATGCAGCTGTCTCTAATGCATAACCCCAAAACGATAGTGGTAAATCGGTAAGATACATCATAGATCGCACCATATCAAAATAAAGTACGGTTACGACGCTCGACACACCATAATGTTGTGGTGTTCCGGTGGCGTGAGCTGTGAAACTATTCCACATTGTTTTCATTGAAGACCAAAGTCGAACTCAAATATTCATCTCCACGATCAGATCGCAGAAACTTTATTTTCTTGTTGCGATGATTTTCCACTTCACTCTGAAATTCTTTGAACCTTTCAACTATTTCAGACTTATGTTTCATCAAGTAGATATACCCATATCTACTCAAATCATCTTGTGAAGGTCAGAAAATAACGATACTTGCCACGAGCATCAACATTCATTGGATCGCATACATCGGTATGTATTATTTCCAATAAGTCAAGAGCTTGTTCCATTGTTCCGAGAACGGAGTTTTAGTCATCTTACCCAAAAGGCACGGTTCGCAAGCATCAAATGATTCATAGTCAAGTGATTCCAAAAGTCCATCAAGATGGAGTTTTCTTCATGCGCTTTACACCAATATGACCTAAACGGCAAGTGCCACAAATAAGTTGCACTATCATTATTAACTTTGCATCTTTTGGTTTCAATATTATGAATATGTGTATCACTATGATCGAGATCCAATGAACCATTTTCATTGGGTGTGTAACCATATAAGGTTTTATTCATGTAAACAGAACAACAATTTATTCTCTTACTTAAATGAATAACCGTATTGCAATAAACATGATCAAATCATATTTATGCTCAACACCAAATAACACTTATTTAGGTTTCACACTAATCCCGAAAGTATAGGGAGTGTGCGATGATGATCATATCAATCTTGGAACTATTTCGACCACTCATCGTCACTTCCCCTTCAACTAGTCTCTGCTTATTCTGCAACTCCTGTTTGAAGTTACTACTCTTAGCAACTGAACCAGATCAAATACCGAGGGTTTGCTACGAACACTAGTAAAATACACATCAATAATTTGTATATCAAATATACCTTTGTTCACTTTGCCATCCTTCTTATCCGCCAAATACTTGGGGTAGTTCCGCTTCAAAGGACCAGTTCCATTGTAGCAAAAGCACTTAGTCTCGTGCTTAGATCCAGACTTGGGCTTCTTCACTCGAGCAGCAACTTGCTTGCCGCTCTTCTTGAAGTTCCCTTCTTCCCTTTGCCCTTTTCCTTGAGACTAGTGGTCTTGTCAACCATCAACACTTGATGTTTTTCTTGATTTCTACCTTCGCCGATTTTAGCATCGCGAAGAGCTTGGGAATTGTTTTCGTCATCCCTTGCATATTATAGTTCATCACGAAGTTCTAGTAACTTTAGTGATGGTGACTAGAGAATTCTGTCAATCACTATCTTATCTCGAAGATTAACTCCCACTTGATTCAAGCGATTGAAGTACTCGGACAATCTGAGCACATGCTCACTAGTTGAGCGATTCTCCTCCATCTTTTAGCTATAGAACTTGTTGGAGACTTCATATCTCTCAACTCGGTATTTGCTTGAAATATTAACTTCAATTCCTGGAACATCTCATATGGTCCATGACGCTCAAAACGCCTTTGAAGTCCCGATTCTAAGCCGTCAAGCATGGTGCACTAAACTATCAAGTAGTCATCATATTGAGCTAGCCAAACGCTCATAACGCCTCGCATCTGCTCCTGCAATAGGTCTATCACCTAGCGGTGCATTAAGGACATAATTCTTACGTGCAGCAATGAGGATAAACCTCAGATCACGGATCAAATCCGCATCATTGCTACTAACATCTTTCAATACAATTTTCTAGGAACACATATAAAAACATAGGGAAGCAACAACGCGAGCTATTGATCTACAACATAATTTGCAAAATACTACCAGGACTAAGTTCATGATAAATTTAAGTTCAATTAATCATATTACTTAAGAACTCCCACTTAGACAGACATCTCTCTAGTCATCTAAGTGATCACGTGATCCAAATCAACTAAACCATAACCGATCATCACGTGAGATGGAGTAGTTTTCAATGGTGAACATCTTATGTTGATCATATCTACTATATGATTCACGCCGACCTTTCGGTCTCCGTGTTCCGAGGCCATATCTGCATATGCTAGGCTCGCCAAGTATAACCTGAGTATTCTGCGTGTGCAAAACTGGCTTACACCCGTTGTAGATGGACGAGAGCTTATCACACCCGATCATCACGTGGTGTCTCGGCACGACGAACTTTGGCAACGGTGCATACTCAGGAGAACACTACTTGATAATTTTAGTGAGAGATCATCTTATAATGCTACCGTCAATCAAAGCAAGATAAGATGCATAAAGGATAAACATCACATGCAATCAATATAAGTGATATGATATGGCCATCATCATCTTGTGCTTGTGATTCCATCTCCGGCTAATCGCCATGATCACCATCGCCACCGCGCGACACCTTGATCTCCATCGTAGCATCGTTGTCGCCTCGCCAACTATTGCTTCTACGACTATCGCTACCTCTTAGTGATAAAGTAAAGCAATTACATGGCGCTTGCATTTCATACAATAAAGCGACAACCATATGGCTCCTGCCATTGCCGATAACTCGTTACAAAACATGATCATCTCATACAATAAAATATAGCATCACGCCTTGACCATATCACATCACAACATGCCCTGCAAAAACAAGTTAGACGCCCTCTACTTTGTTGTTGCAAGTTTTACGTGGCTGCTACGGGCTGAGCAAGAACCGTTCTTACCTACGCATCAAAACCACAACGATACTTGTCAAATAGACTCGTTTAACCTTCTCAAGGACGGGCGAGCCACACTCGATTCAACTAAAGTGAGAGAGACAGACACCCGCCGGTCACCTTTAAGCAACGAGTGCTCGGGCGGTGAAACCAGTCTCGCGTAAGCGTCTGCGTAATGTCGGTCCGGGCCGCTTCATCTCACAATACCGCTGAACCAAAGTATGACATGCTGGTAGGTAGTATGACTTGTATCGCCCACAACTCACTTGTGTTCTACTCGTGCATATGACATCAACGCATAAAACCTGGCTCGATACCACTGTTGGGGAACGAGTAATTTCAAAAATTTCCTCACGAACACGCAAGACCATGGTGATGGCATAGCAACGAGGGGAGAGTGTCCGTCCACGCACTCGTGAGACCGAAAGCGAAGCGTTATAACAACGCTGTTGATGTAGTCGACGCCTTCACGATCCGACCGATCCAAGTACCGAACGTATGGCACCTCCGTGTTCAGCACACGTTCAGCTCGATGACGATCCCCGGACTCCGATCCAGCAAAGTGTCGGGGATGAGTTTCGTCAGCACGACGGCGTGGTGACGATGTTGATGCTCCACCGACGCAGAGCTTCGCCTAAGCTCCGCGACAATATGACTTCTCCGGCGCAGGGTTTCGCCTAAGCTCCGCGACGATATGACCGAAGTGGAATATGGTGGAAGGGGGCACCGCACACGGCTAAGGAAAGATCCGTAGATCAACTTGTGTGTCAAGGGGTGCCCCTGCCCCAGATATAAAGGAGGCAAGGGGAGGTGGCCGCCCTAGGGGGCGGCGCAAGGAGGAGTCCTACTCCCACCGGAGTAGGACTCCCCCTTCCTAGTTGGACTAGGATTGGAGGAGGGAGAAGGGGAAGGGCGCCGCCCCTTCCTTGTCCTATTCGGACTAGAGGGGAGGGCGCAGCCCACCTTGGGCTGCCCTTCCTCTTCTCCTATGGCCCATTAAGGCCCATTGACCTCCCGGGGTTCCGGTAACCTCCGGTACATCTGAAAAATCCCGATTTCACCCGAACACTTCCGATGTCCAAATGTAGGCTTCCAATATATCAATCTTTATGTCTCGACCATTTCGAGACTCCTCGTCATGTCCGTGATCACATCCGGGACTCGAACAACCTTCGCATCAATACTTATAAACTCATTATGAACTGTCATCGAACGTTAAGCGTGCGGACCCTACGGGTTCGAGAACTATGTAGACATGACCTAGAACCATTCTCGGTCAATAACCAATAGCGGAACCTGGATGCCCATATTGGTTCCTACATATTCTACGAAGATCTTTATCGGTCAAACCGCATAACAACATACTTTGTTCCCTTTGTCATCGGTATGTTACTTGCCCGAGATTCGATCGTCGGTATCCAATACCTAGTTCAATCTCGCCACCGCAAGTCTCTTTACTCGTTCAGAATACATCATCTCGCAACTAACTCATTAGTTGCAATGCTTGCAAGGCTTAAGTGATGTGCATTACCGAGAGGGCCCAGAGATACCTCTCCGACATTCGGAGTGACAAATCCTAATCTCGAAATACGCCAACCCAACATCTGCCTTTGAAGACACCTGTAGTACTCCTTTATAATCACCCAGTTACGTTGTGACGTTTGGTAGTACCCAAAGTGTTCCTCCGGTAAACGGGAGTTGCATAATCTCATAGTTACAGGAACATGTATGAGTCATGAAGAAAGCATTAGCAACATACTAAACGATCAAGTGCTAAGCTAACGGAATGGGTCATGTCAATCAGATCATTCAACCAATGATGTGACCTTATTAATCAAATAACAACTCCTTGTTCATGGTTAGGAAACATAACCATCTTTGATTAACAAGCTAGTCTAGTAGAGGCATACTAGTGACTATCTGTTTGTCTATGTATTCACACATGTATTATGTTTCCGGTTAATACAATTCTAGCATGAATAATAAACATTTATCATGAAATAAGGAAATAAATAATAACTTTATTATTGCCTCTAGGGCATATTTCCTTCACACAGTTCTACAGAACTCTACCTTGGTGACCCCGTATGTCGATGAACACAAGAACAGTCTGCGCTCCAAACACCCGGAGCAGTGTGACGACTGGATTACATGTGAACACATCAGGACTTTCAGCAGTTGGTTGGAAACACGTCTCAGAGGTGACACCACTATTTGTGATGAGTTGTACTCGTTGTGCAGGGGACCATCTTTGACTGTATTAACTTACAAAGGATACGAGATAAATGGGAATACATTTTACACGATCGCCCAACATCAAAAGAGCACCAACCAAAACAGCGGTGTCCGCTTTGATGCAGCAACCGAGAGGGGAAAGGACACATATTATGGTTACATAATGGACATATGGGAACTTGACTCCGGACATGGTTTTAAGGTCCCTTTGTTGAAGTGCAAATGGGTCAATCTGTCAGGAGGCGGGGTACAGGCAGACCCACAGTACGGAATGACAACAGTGGATCTGAACAATCTTAGGTACACTGACGAACCGTTCGTCCTAGCCAATGATGTGGCATATGTAATCTATGTGAAGGACATGTCTACCAGACCGAGAAAAAGAAAAGATAAGGAAGCGAATACATCATACGATGAGCCAAAGCGTCACCTAGTTCTTTCAGTTAAAATGGACATTGTGGGAGTGGAGGGCAAGACAGACATGTCTGAAGATTATGAAAATTTTCATGAAATTCCTCCCTTCAAAGTCAAGGCTGACCCAAGCATCCTGATAAACGATGAAGATTATCCATGGTTACGGCACAATAAGCAAATGACACAAGCGAAGAAAAAGTGAAGACTTTCTCCCGCAACTATTATGATGATACCATGCCAACTTTGTAACTGACGAGTATGATACCATTATCCGTTTTTTACACGAAGTGCATCCAGTTTTTGCCGTAACCCTCTGAACTTTCTTGCACATGCTATGTGGATGAAATGATGATACCATGCCAACTTTCAACCTTTTCAGAGTTCATTTGAAATGCTTTTCAATTTCAGGGTCTTATAGCTCAAAATAATCAATAAATACATGAAAAATAACATATGAAGTCAGAAAGGGTTGAACATTGATGATGTGGCTTTGAATGGTGCATTTTGAACACAGAAAAAGTCAGGATTTCAAATAAGTTTTAAAAAATGAAATCCCTTTGTAATAGACGAGTTTCCGTATAAATCCTGATACTTCGAAAGAGACTGTCCGTTTTGTACACGAAGTGCATCCAGTTTTTGCCGTCACCCTCTCAACTTTCTTGCACATGCTATGTGGATGAAATGATGATACCATGCCAACTTTCAACCTTTTCAGTGTTCATTTGAAATGTTTTTCAATTTTAGGGTCTTATAGCTCAAAATAATCAGTAATGCATGAAAAATAACAAATAAAATAAATAAGTAATTAGAAACAACATAATATAAACTTTAATAAAATATATAAGTAGAAACAAAATAAAGTAAACTTTAATAACATAAATAAAATTTATGAAACTAAAATTATCAAAGTATTTTCTGTTCAAAACATTATAAGCAACCTCTAGTATTATTGAAACTAAAATTATATAAAATTGATGCAACTAAAATTATCAAGTATTTTCTGTTCAAAATCATTGAAAGCAAAAAGAATTTTCATAAAGAACTTTTTTGTTAGAAACTTTAATAGCAAAAAGAATTATCATAAAGTAAAATAAATAAGTAATTAGAAACAAAATAAAATAAAATAAATAAGTTTTTTTTTGTAAGTAGAAACAAAACAAAATAAATAAAGGAAAAAAGAAAACAAAAAAAAGGCAAAAAATAAAAATTATGCCACCTACTGGGCCACCACGGCCTGAATACGACTAGAAACCCATCCATGGGCCAGGATTCAGGCCCGCAGAAGACCCAGTAGGCCCACATGCATGTACAGAGAGGTTAGGCCCTTAAGCCTGCTTTAGAGAGGAGCTCGACAGCTTAGGCGCACCGCACCTTATAAACAGGTGCGGCTCTCTCTCAGCTAGCGAGGTGGGACTAAACTCCCACCACCACGCCATGTGTGCAAGGCTTTCATTCCCGGTTGGTGGCACCAACTGGACTAAAAACCTTTGGTCCCGGTTGGTGGCACCAACCGACCAATGCCCCTTTTAGTCCCGGTTGGTGCCACCAACCGGACCAAAAGCCGCCGCTTCCTGCCCTTTGGGCTGCCGAAAAGTTCTTTGGTCCCGGTCGTGGCACCAACCGGGACTAGTAGTGTCTTTGGTCCCGTTGTTGCTATGAACCGGGACCAAAGGCCCGGTATATAAGTAGCACTTAGGAAAATTTGATTTAACTCATCGCTATGATTGCCCCGACGACGCCGAGCTCATCGACGCCGCCAGCTGCCCAAAGACTACAAAAAATACACTTCCGTGATGATACGTGTTTGTCACAAGAGGTCGCGTTTTTGTCATGCATGTACATCCATGACAAATTTATGACAGTAATCAAGATAGTCATACCGTGCTGCTGTCGTAGAAGTGTTCCATGACATTACCAAAATTATCATCACGGAAGTGTCCACTTCCATGATGATAAATCGCGCATCACATAAGTGCTTTCGTCAAGGGTGACCGACACGTGGCATCCACCATAACGGAACGCCGTTAAGCTATCGGGTCGGGTTTTGGATCCGATAACCCGTTAATAGCCCCGACCAATGGGGATTTTCCACGTGTAAAATCATCATTGGCTGGAGGAGACACGTGTCAGGTCCGCGTTGGCACAGGTGTCACTCATCCAATGGGCGAGACGCGCCTATGATATGTTGACACGTGGACCGGCCCATCAAGTTTAAATGGGCCGGCCCAACTGAAGGCCCACAAGATTTTGCGGACTATAATGGGCCGACCCAGCTAAAGGCGCACGAGATTTTGCGGACCATAATGGGCTGGCCCAGCTAAAGGCCCACCAGATTTTGCGGGCCATAATGGGCCAGCCCAGGTAAAGGCCCACACGATTTTTGTGTGCCATAATGGGCCGGCCCAGCTAAAGGCCCACAAGATTCCTGCAGATCATAATGGGCCGGCCCAGCTAAAGGCCCACGAGATTTCGCCGACATTAATGGGCTGGCCCAGCTGTAGGCCCACAAGATTTTGAGGACCCTAGTAGGCCAGCCCATTAACTGGCTACCATGTTTTGGGCCAAATGCCGGCCCATATTTGATCCGGTCCATTAATGGCCTGCCACGCTCCGGGCCTAATAGTGGCCCATATGAGATCCGGCCCGTTAAAAGCCTACCACGTTCTGGGCCAAATTACGTCCCAGATCAGGTCCGGCCCTTTAAGAGGCTTTGGGCTCTATTATGGCCCACATCAGATTCGGCCCGTCAACTAGACACTATGCTTTTGGGCCCACTTGCTAAAGTCCCACTTAGTAATTTGGCCTGATATTAGTTTTGGCCTATTAAAGGCCCATTTAACATTTCGGCCCTATATTAATTTTGGCCTGTTAAAAGCCCGTCATATAGTTGGGCCTAACTACGGCCCGGTTTGCATCCGGCCTGCTCGCAGCCGATATCTGATTGGGCCAAAGAAGGACCGAGACAATTTTGGCCTGTTAAATGCCCGTGATTTGATTCGCTCAATCATGGGCCGGGGTTCATTTCGGGCTGCTGCCGGCCCGTGAGCTGTTCGGCACGTTTCAGGCCCAATCTACATCGTGATTGCATGACGGCCCGATTATGTACCGTAATTTTACGGTTTGGCCGGTTTACTGCAAAGACAGAATATATATACAGTAAAATAACTGCAGCGTCGTGAATAAGAAAAAACCTAGACTATACAATAAAGAAATTACGGCATATTACATCCACTGGGCATCAAAGTTCGCCACTATGATAATAAAGCACAAGCAGATAGCAGTTTACATACACTGGGCATCAAAGATCGCCACCAGTGCAAATAAACACGCCGAAAAAATAATATACAAAACCGACAACACTTCAATAGAGTTCAAGAAAGGTTAGCCCTGCTGGGGAGCTGCAGCGCAAGCAGCTGAGCAAGATGATGAGATTGCGCTTGTTCAACACTTATATCTTCCTCACTCAAAGATAAGCAAGCGCATGATGACAGGTTTTGCACATAAAAGTATCAAGTCTTGACAATTCATCACATTTCTTCTTGATTTAATAAAGTGACACGGTTTAAAATTGCATTAACACAATATGGTATTGTTCAGGTCAAGACATGGCAGGAAATGACATTGTGAAGGAGTTGGCAGCTTCACGACACCACTGGATTACAGATCAAGAACTCATAAGTATCAATGGTTAGTGTGTTGTCAATTTATACCATTTCAGATTGGCAAATAAAGAGACGGTTTAAATAATAGTAGAATGATATGACATTGTTCATAGTTAAGACATTGCAGAATATGACATTGTGCTGTAGTGGGTAGGTTCACCACACCACTGGATTACGGATGAAGAATAGAAGCATACATGCAGTGCAAAAGAAGATCACTTGCTCTGTATAGTTTAATTTACATGGTATGAAGAAGGAACTTGGTTGTAGAACTGAAAACTTAAATTGAGAAAGGACAAACTTTTGTTTATGAACTACATAATAAACTTTAAACAAGCAATTTGATGCAAACACCAAAAATAAGCAGCTGTTGCAGTCATGCCTAACCAAATATATACAACAAAGTTTGAAGGCTTGAGATGGACGAACTTACATTATTGGTGAAGACAGGATCTATAAAGGCCTTGTACATGCTGATGGGGGAAATTCAAGAAGTTTACCACAGAATCTTCTTCAAAAGCATTGCCTTTATTCTACATTTTGTTAAGAGTAAATATAGATGTGATAATATACGAAAAAATGGAGAATATTTAAGATAAGATGAAGAGTGATGCTACATAACCAAGTAGCTATAAATGTAAGTGCAGCGATACAGGCAAAAGGTACAGCCAAGAGCAATGCACAGCTAAACTTCTTCAGTACCAAACTTATGGTAAGAGTAAATATAGATCTGATGTGTACAAAATGGAGGGCAAAGGAAAATAAGTTGCAGAGTGATGGTACAGGAACAACTACATGTCATTATAAGTATACTGATAAAGGACAACATGTACTTACAAGAACAATGCAGAGCTAAAAAAACATTGGCATTGGATATATTCTACACTAATGTAACCATTCATACAGATCAGATAATTTGGAGCGAACAATTGATAAGCAAGCTATCAAGCATACTGCTGTCACATAATGAACCAGGTATGTATGCAAGTACAGTGATACAGCACAACAGGTACTAACAAGAGCAAAGCAGCGGGCAACATATTTGCGATATGCTGTCGTTCTTGTCAAACCGGATTTCTTCTTCGAGCAGATTTCCTGCAAAAAAGATCCATAAGGCACATGCGGAAAAGTAGAAGTTCAAATAGTCATGTGATTTCATAGACAGTACCTCATCCTGGGAACGAGACCAGTGCATAACAAGGTTTTTCCATTCAACGTCTTCTAAATTTAGCACAGCAGAATTTACCGGAAATTCGTTTATAGACTTGCCATCAAAGTGTGATTTCCTCAGGTAACACCGATACTGCTGCAATGCTTCCTTGAAAAGCACAAGCAAGATTTGCTCGTCATGACTATCTAGATTGACCCTCCCCTAGTTACAACAATGTAATGTAAATCATTTTTGTGTTCAATCAGCAGAAAACAGGAAAATAATAACCATGAATAATAGCACTTACACGTAAGTTGGACAGGATGATGTGAAAATGGTGTTTGTCTTCACAATAATCTTCCCATGATGGGAATATATGCACGTAGTCCCTAACAACATTGAAAGCATTGTCTTTTAAACTGGGAATAAATGGAATGGGGTTCCAATCTGCAGGAATAGGCCGTCTCTGCAGTTGGGACAGGTCTTCGGCCGGTGGACTTGCTGTACTTTTTCCTGGAGTGGGATTTTTCTGTGGTACAGCTGGTGCTATGGCAAATCAAATCGATATACCTTTTGCTGGAGTGCAGGTCCTGTGTGGTGGGCTAATGGTGTGGCCAGTGAAGTATGGGTACAGTCTGCTGGAGTCGGTCCTACGTTTTGTGTCATTGGTTGTACAGCCAATATAAGTGGGGTGCTGTCTGATTTCTCCGGCACCACCACATTTTTCAAGGACATTGCTGGTGCTCCTTCAGGTTCGGCAATCACCCTCTTCCTTTTTGATGTCTGATGCACAAGAACAGCATTTGAGTGGAAAAACATGGTATGATGACAGATGGAATATGTATTGATAATGGATGGGCATGGCATCTCGACATATATGATGAGTGAACTAAGCAGATGGCGGTGCAACAAAGTAGAAGAAATGCAAGACAACATATGCAAGATACCCGCAATCAATAAAACATTGCCAAATTAGAACAGGCACCTTGATGGTTGAACAGGATTGGCCATCTGCCTTTGACTCCTCGAGGTTAGAATAGTCATTAGGATCATATTCTGAACAAGAATCAACAGGTGGGGAGCGTATGAGTTCCATTGCATCCAGAATGGCACTCAATGCCTTGGTGCCAATTTTTTAAGTCATTGCAGTGTTTAGCTTCAAGAGTGGACTGCTGCTAGTGCGACACAAAGCAGCTACACAGATCATAGTGTAGATATAACGGGAAAACCTTAAGCATCAGAGTAAAATCAGCAAAGTGGAACTTGCTGGAATAGAAGTGCTAGTATTGCCGGTACGGCTAGAAAGGCTTCGGATATCAGCTCTCTTCAAGTGAAGGTGCGGTACTGTTAATATCAGTGTAACTCTCAAAGGCGACACAGCTCCCCGCATTTCCTTGCTATTCTTATAGGATTTAAGTGGGCAGGCCACTACAAATCCTATTCCTATGTTTACAAGATCCTACGAATCAAAGAGGCTCAAAGTGTCTATCACAACCGACCGTATAGACCTCTACACTGCAAATGTCCCTGCTCATCTTTAGTATAAGGAACATACTGTACTACTATCATACTCCCTCCGTTCTAAAATATAAGTCTTGGTAGAGATTTCCACTATGGATCACATACAGATGTATCTAGATACATTTTAGAGTGTAGATTCACTCATTTTGCTCCATATGTAGTCCATGGTGGAATCTATACAAAGACTTGTATTTAGGAACGGAGAGAGTACATATTAAAGAAGAACGGAAGAGGAACATGGTAAAGAGGAGCAAGCAGATTTTGGATAATAAAATGTTGCTTGCGCAGTGCCCACACATGATGAACCAGAGCGAATTAAGAATGCAACTCCCAGCTGTCTCTCGACCATTTCAGGCGGTTGGATGAAGATCCTACGTCTCCTAACCCTTCTTCTTCCTCGTCTCTGATTCTTCCCATACAGAACACCGCACGGGCCGCCGGCCGGACCACCGGCCTGCACCGCCTGTGTTCCTCCGCCACCCCCACCCCCACCCCCGCCCCAACCCCCACCCGCGTTGATTTTTCTTCGTTCGACGAGGCCCCACAACCACCCGAGCCCCTTCGATCGCACCGGCGAACTCCGGCGAGCTCTGAAAAATCGACTGACCAAATTTTGAAATTTAGTCTACTGTGATTTAACTAGTGTGGAATATAAAAGGGGAAAACCATAAGCATTGGGAGTATAGTGTTGAGCGTGCCATGACGGATCTGAAGGTGCAAACCGGACAAAGGCAACTTTGCAACCAAGACAAGAAATCAGAGTAAAGCAGTGGCGATCTATTTTCTTGCTGTGATAAATAAGTTGAGCAGATACGAAAGAGTACTGCCTCTGGTGCGGCGCCGTGTACGCATCTGATGAGAATTTGACGGTGCTGCGGTAGCGATGGCTGTCGGCGGCGTGGAAGCAGATCTAGGAGTGTAGACGGTGGCGGCGGGGCGCGGTGGACGAGACGGCCGTAGGAGTGGCGCCGGCAATGTGGACGACAGTGGGGATGAAGCGAGAGGACGGGATGCAAGGATCCCGGTCCGAAGCCGTGGATGAGAGAGGTCGATCTCTTGTAATGGACGGCGGCGTCGGGGTATCAGATCCGACATGGTGGAGGAGGACGGCGGTGGATGGGGTGGCGGACGGTGGCGGGTGGAGGAGGGTGGGGTGGAGAGGGTGTTTTGGCGCCCACGGAGTACGAATGGGGAAAAGGGAGGTAGAGAGGAAGGGGGGAACCATGTATTCAGGGCGCGCTTGTCTCAAATGCGAGGAAATTTACAAAGCCCCCGTTTCAAATTTCTACTACATCACAGCAACATTAGTCGGTTGGGGATAGGACGGTAATCTCGCATACACGAATATTTGCCGATTTAGAGTTTGTTTTTAGCGCCCACCGTATGAATATGAATCGGGAGGAGTCGATTTCGGCCGAGGACACACTGTGTTTTGGCGCCCACCGTGTATGAATCCGCGTGAGAGGCGGTTACGTCACGTTTGGGTGAAATTACAAACCTACCCTATCAAAACCTATAGAAATCCAGCAGATAGGCTTTGCGTGGCAGGGATAGGCAGTAGTGATTTCCATCTCGCAGATTTTGGTTTCGGGCGGTTACTCCGACTTTCCCCGCTTCATTCAAATTTTGCAGAGTGCACATTTACCGTGCCAACTCAATTCGAACCCCGTTTGTATTCTATTTTTTCAGGCGGGATCCATTTTCAATTGGAATTACATTCTATATACATCATTTTTTATATATACTTTCAAAATCACAACACCATTTATACATAAATATGGTTTACAAATGGCATGATCTCAGATTCATAAGGTTGTATTCATCAATTTGGATTTTCAAATATTTGAAACCACTTTATGTTGAAATCCAATGTATGCATTCCTCGCTAACTGTCTCCAATTAATGTGTGTTTCATGCGGGTTTTTTTTACTTCTCAAACATGTATAATGTGTTTCACACACGCAACATATAGTGTAATCCCGTTTACACATTAATTGCATATAAACCATGCATTGTTTGTAATTGAAGAATCTATGGATCACCAATATTGATAAACTATATAACATTACACATGTGCCCAAATTCAAATGAATATGCATGTTTGATACACCAATTTGCGTTATTATATTATCGATGTCGTGATCTCCAGTTTAAATATTTGAATCCCCTTTAATCCAGATATTCGTCTCATATAGCTATCACTCATGCTTATATAGGACTATCTCTCTGTACCTATACGCGTTCATCGTCTCTCAGGTATCTCTCGTGCTACCTGTATGTCAACAATGATCTTTTATCTTCGTAACACACTGACGGTACTCTCTCCCTCGACCTTCATCACTCTATCTCTCTCTAAGTATATCTCGCTCCCTGTTATGTGTCTCTAACTATGATTCTCCATGTGGAATCTCTTTCTCTCACACAAACACAAAACTTTGTCTCCCGGGGTCTCATTTCTCTCTACTATTCCCATGTGTGCCACTCACACACCCCTCATACAGAGATGTCTTTTGCTCCTTAGATATGACAACCTATGACTCTTCCTCTTCAATATCTCTTTCTCACACACAAACACAAACTCTGTCTCACAGGGTCTCATATTTCTCCATTGTTCTCTTGTATGTCGCTCACACACACCCTCTCTCCCTCGAGATAGCTTGCGTTCCCTCATATATCTCTCTAGCTATCACTCTCGTTGTGAAATATCTTTCTCTCTCGCAGACACAAAACTCCGTCTGTCTGGATCTCATTTCTCTCTGATATCTATTTGTATGTGACTCACATGCACCCTCTCTCTATCTCTCTCACACCCACACACATAACCCAGCCTTCTGATCCACTCGACTCCTATCTCTAACGCACACTAGCTAGCATCTTTATCTTTCTATTTATCTGTTTCTCCATCAACCTTCTTTCTCGCCCTCACTCTTGATTCCTATCACGCACACTACATATGCTTCTCTCTACATGCAGTCAAGTGCCCTCTCACATACATATATAACTTCACCCTTTGAACCACCCGACGGTCATCTCCAACACCCAAACTAGCGGATGTCCCTCTAGCTAGCATCTCCATCTCTGTATCTATCTGTAGTTTCTCCGTCAACATTTCTTTCTCGCACGGAGTCTTGCTTCCTATCACCCACACTATATATGTCTCTCCATACATATGCATTTATAGGTTGGTCTCTTTTGCACAATCGTAGCGCCTCACTCCCTCTGCTCGCCATAGATGCATGCTCCAGCCCACGCCACTATCTCTTAAAGACAAAAACACATGCTCAATTGTTGGGCCTTCTTCCCCGCATTCTCACATGCATGCATATTGTCATAATGATCCGTCTCTCCCATGTCGTTGATCTTATGACTTATGTCTTCTTTCTTTTATCTCGATCATGCGCGCGCGCACACACACACACACACATCCCACGTATACATGTATACCTCTCACACATGCACGTTCAAGGTCTCTATGTCTCCATACGTTTAATTACCCTCAATCCTAACTCCACACCGAATTGTTCTCCTCTTTTGTGCACATAACTTCTTCCTGGATGGGTAAAACACACACGCACACTTAACAATCTCCTTCTAGCTACCCCTCCCCGCCTCTCACTCTTCCCCAATATCCCCGAAACCAATAAGATCATCCCTTTGTTTAATTCCCGCCTACATGCACCATCGATATATAGTAGTCTTCCTCGGTGTCTGTCGAACAAACACGTTGTCTCGATGTCGACTCCTCTCACACGCACACACCTTCTCTTCCCTCTCTACGGGCATTTTCTCTCTCGCACCCCATCGTTGGTGGCCTCTGCCATACACATCACCTCTCTATGATGAAGCCATGCACACTTAAATTACATCCTCCACAGAGGATCCCGCGACACACACACACACACACACACAAGCACGCACGCACCCGCCCCCCCACACACGCACACTAAGACTCCATCTCTCTCTCTCTCACACACACACACACAAACTAAGACTCCATCTCTCTCTGTCCTCTCTCTCTCTCACGCACACACTAAGACTCCATCTCACACACACATGCTCTAGGCGGAGCATTTGTTCCTACCACCCTTCATCCAACCTTACCCGTATGATAAACAATCACCTTTATTTACTTGCATAACATGGACAAAATCCACTTTACTTTAGTAGTCAGCAAACGTATCATCTATACCCTTATAAAAAAATGAGTTGGCGGTGATGGTGTGCCTGCCATCTTGTAATACAGACCGTATGATCTATATCTGAGGATACAAAGCAAACTATGATAATTTTACAAAAGATACCCGCACCTCTCTCCACATCATTATCTCCCGCAACCTCATTGCTCAGCAATTAAAAAAGGAATAAGTCTCTGGAACAATCTAGCATACATGGTGGCCGCTGCCGCCTGCCGGCGCCGTCCATCCCCATGCCTCCGCCCATTCCGACCACCAGTCACCACCATGCTCCACTCTTCCTCGCCTTATCTCTCATCTTTCATTTTTTCGATGACATTCTCGAGATACCAGTTTTCCGATAAATTCTCGAGATATCATTAGTTTTTAGACATGGGATTACTCCTGCATGGGTCAATCACAACAGGTGTTCTGTAAAAAAATGCATATTGATGTTCCGTGCAATGCACGAGAATCTTGCTTGTAATTATATAACGCAAATCACAAGCAGGAAGTGACATTTTTTTGACACAACCATGTTAACATGGCCACGTAAATCACTATCTAAAGTAAATACCATTATACTTATATCCCGATGCAAAAGGTTGAGTACATGTCCGAAGAGTAGAGTCGCAAACACGCACTCTGTCTCTCAGAATCTCTCTCACACACACACCAGTTACGTGACGCCCGCTTAAGCAGACACGTATGTTACAATTGGTGCACCCGCGGGTACACGTGATGCTGCGCACTTATTTAAGCTGGAAGGCGAACCCAAACAGTAGCTGCATTCATTCCCCTCCCGCCGCCTCTTCTCTGGTCGCCGTCGCCCGGTAGCCATGGGCCGGCCGAAGATAAAAACATACGCCATACTCCCACCGGAGCGGCGCTTTAATATGGAAATTTTAGTGGTCATGCATGCATCTTTTTGTGCTAGCACTCCTATATAAGGGTTGACCGGTCGCTTCCCGCGGACATGCACGGGCGGTGGAAGAGGAAGGAGAAGGGAAGCGGGCTATGGAGTAACGTTTTTTACCACAATTTCTTAGGAAACTGAGTGCAATAATTGGGTAGTTTTGCAAACTAGCAGTACTACACCTGAAACGGTTCAAAACCTATACTCCCTTGCCAGCGCGCGCTTCCCGCGTGAAACGATCAGCGTCGCCCTGGAGCGTCAGTGCCGCATAAATGCCCGGCCAGAGCGGAGGCGACCTCTCACTGGCGCCGGCTTTGAAGCGGCGCGACGGCCGAGAGAGCGCCGCTTCCCGGTGCACGCGACTGCTCCGCGTTGAGACTGACCATAGGCCCTGTTTGGATCCATGGGTTAGAGTTAGTTTGAGCTAGTTGGGGCTCAAATAGCCCTAAAGTATCCAAGCATGAGGGTTTAAATTGGAGCAAGTTGCACCGAACCCACCAAAAAAAACTATCCCAGCCAAGAGGTGCTATCTGGAGATAGTTCTCATTGGGACCACTGAAAAATAACTTTTCTCTCTCCATGAAGTGCATTTATTATCAATCTAACCCTGTCACCCAAACACCTCTTTGGCTACAGTTAGTTCAGGGTTAGTCATGAGTTAGTCTAACCTCTAGCTAAGTTAGAGTATCAAACAGGAGCAGTATAGACATGCAAGTTGCTCAAAGCATACAGGCAAATTCGTACGTGAAAGGATTTTTTTCTTTTTGAAAAGGAACGTGAAAGGAATTTTTTTTAGAATGCTCTTGGCATGTCGCTAACATGTGATAGTTAACCGACCTCAATAGACGGCAGAAACGCCAGCCCGCCGCAGTTTGATAGAGACGAGGAGGGAGAAGCGATACCGGCTGCTGGATTACTAGAGATAGGTGTCGCACGGAAGCCAAGAAATATGGTGATAGCGTGGGTTAGCCATGTACTAGTATGATGTAACTACACTGGGTTGCCGTGTTTCGTACTCTTCCAGTCCACTGTGGAGATGATTGGTTAATTTTATATCGCTGAATAATATTAAATATTTTGAGTGCAGACGCTCCACCACGAGGTTCCTTGCTCCTTCTCGGTCGTTGGAATCTATGTTCTTCCACTCTATTTTTTTACATGAGCTTTGTTCATCCTTTTGCCAACACGTGAGACATCTAGCATCAAGGTGCACGTGTTATGCAAGGATCGTTCCATCTATATGAAGAACACGTGGGACCGGAACTACGAGACAGACATGTACCCAGGACTGGACGTACGAACCTGAGTAATGTAGCGCAGTAAGTGAAGTAGAAAGGCACAAATGGTATGAACATGCATGGCATATAGGCTGTGTTTGGTTGCGTTCTCGTCTCAGCATAGTTGTTCCCTTTTCATGCATGCTCAACTCAACACCCCTCTTCATGCATGCTCTCTTCATGCATGCTTCTAGTGTATTGGTGCTATACTAGTGTGGACTCATGCACCCTCCATACACACTACCAAACACCTAAAAGTAGGTCGAGAAGGGAACTCTTGGGCGGCATTTGTATCTTACTACGTACTACCACTAAATGTTGTACGTGCAATGCACGGTGATGTTATGGAGTACGTGCCTAAGTACTCTACTACTACTATATTAGTTGGAGGTACATTTTAACTTTTATATTTGTTTACGTGTATGCCCCGAGACCTTCCAACTAGACGTGTCTTTCTCTCCAGTTCGCACTTTCTATCGTTCATACCACTAAGTACTACTACGTGTGGTCTCCGACCCAGAAGTGGAAGAAGTGGAGACGCTCTACCACACTGTTTTTTTACGCTGGGTTCTACCACGATGTTCATGTCCCACTCCTTTCGCTGACGTGTGGGACTTCCAGCACATGCCTTGTTTGGAACCCTTCGTCGTAAGAGTTGAAACGCTAGCATTCATCAGAAATAAAAAATAATTATAAATTGGCAATGATACTATTTTTTTGCGAACCAATGAGTAGTGATACTATACCACGCGGTTTCCTTGCTCCTCGATATCGGAAAGAATACTTATGTTCGCCAACATGTGGGACGTCGACCATCCTGGTCCACTTGCCATGCACGCAGAACTCCAAGGGAGAGTCGCCCAGGTCGTCGCGCCGCAGTAACAATGACTAATGAGCCGTCAAATCACAAGCCCACTTCCCACTTTGAAGTCGCTCGGACGAAGGAACCATCATGACTTCCTTGAATTCCGCTTCTTGAAGAAAACTACTATACCAGCAGTACTGCTAGCTGCAGTAGTTACTCCAACAGAGGCCTCCTTTCGTTCATAGGATAGGAGCATGAAAATCATAGGAAGTGAGATGACATGCATCTCAATTCCTATAGAGAAAGAGATGCCATTTGATGCTTAGGATAGGAATTTTTCCATTTAGTCTAGGCTAATGTACTGGTAATTTGCTCTAAAAACTACAGTAGTAACTAGTAGTATTGGTACATGCTCATACTCAGACACAGACACACACACTAACTACTAGTACTACTACTTCTCACATGCTGGCCAGACGACGTCGTTCTCCTTCCCGGCTTTGTCGGCGACACCGCACCGTCCTTGGATCTCCGCCGACCTCTCCGCAGCAGCGCGTGCGTCCTTTTCTTTCTTGCGGCGACGGGCCTCTCTTTTCTTGAGTGTTTTCTCACTTTTCCGCTCCCTCTGTGCGGCTTTGGCCGCCTCTTGCTCTACCGCCCATTCGGCCTTGGCATCTTCAAATTCCTCCCACATAGTTGTGAGGTCGCGAGCGGCGATGAACTCGGCACGGCGGGATGCCATCGCTTCCCTACCATTTTGTGTGCGGTCGTGGGCGGAGAGGAAATCGGCGCGGCGGGATGCCATCGCTGCCTTACCGGTTAGTGTGCGGCGCGGTGGCATGAACGACGCTTGGTGAGAGCTTTGGGGTGGAGTGGCCGGACAACCGTATAGTGCATTGGTTTGTCAAGATCTCAAGGACAGAAGATGAAGCAAATTTGGATTCCCCTTCAATCCTGGTCATTTATTACCGAGTAAAATGCATTGGCGGTCATCGAACTTGTCTTGATAGATGACTTTGATCATTGTATACGAGATATGGTGACTATACGGTCACTGGCTCTGCGTATAGCTCCATATTTATCTGGTTGACCAGTCAAATAGTCCGCATGCGCCTCATCAGGTCGTGTTCTTTATCTATCTACACGGGCCTACCTGTCAATGGAGAAAGAAATACTGTAAAAACCAAAATTATGCGTATGTGGGGAATCAAACCATGGACTCGTCGCTGCAACGCACCCTCGTCAGCCAAATGAAAATGAAATACTTCGCGTCAGACACTCACGCTCACGCTGTCAAAGCATGCTAATGCATGCACGTCGCCCTCTAAATCAAAGTCCTGCTCATGGCGCAACGCAAACGGCGAGCCCATCACCTGCGCGCCCCGGTGGTGCCTGACATTACTGTTTAGACGTTTGATGGAGGCCTACGCGAACGCCGAGCATGTATTCACCTGGCTCAACACCAACGGTCATACTCGGACCACCTTGCTCATGTATATCGTCCATCACAACGACAATCTATAAAACAGCCTAAGCTAGAGAGGGTACTATGGTAGTATGGAACGGAGTATGTACTATCGTGAGCGACCGGTCTTAGTGCCACTGCACACCGAAACCCCTTCCATCGCTAGCGCATGCTTCCCGCCTGAAACGGTCACCGTCTCTCCAGAATGTCAATGCCGCATTCACCGGACTTAACTGCAGGTGCAATTGGTGTGTCACTGACATGCAGACCGGATGCCCGTTGCGCCCACATGTCAGTAACCCAAACGCATCTGCAGTTAAGTCACTAAAGCAGCGCCCACATTCACGCCAGACAAACCTACTCCGGTGCCAGTTGTCCATCCGTCTGCCGCGGCTCATTGCCATTCGCCCGCTATATTAACTTGAGCCCCAGCTCCCAGCCATAGCCAAAGACCCACACTTATTCTCCTCCGGTCCCTTCCTTCTGTCGGCACCACTTCAACCATGGCCTCCTGGCGCTCCGAAGCTCTCTTGGACGTACTATCGCAGGAGCAGACGAGGGACATCGGCGGCTCCGCTACGGGCGCGCTCCAAACCTCTCTTCGACATACTGTCGCAGGAGCAAACGAAGGAGATCGCCGGCACCCCCCCCCCCGCCGCCCTCCGCCGCCATGACCACGGCCGGCCGCGTGTCTTGTGCGCCGCCGGCAGCGAGGAAGAGTAGTACACGGCAGGTCGCCGCCGTTCTGGTCCCGGGAAGGCCACCGCTACTCCACTCAGTCGATGGCAAGCTTGGTGGGGTAAACATCGGCGGCCGATTAGCCGCTTGACGGCGACGTGGAGGCAGAAATCTTCAGAACCTTGTGCTCCGGAGGAGGAGGTTATCGAGGCGGATGAAGAGGAGGCAAAGGCAATGGCCGGCTTTCTCGGGTTCATGGCCGGACATGGTGGTCGGGCGCCGGCGATCGTTTAGATTAGGTTTACAGTAGGTTTTAGTACGGTTTGTGCAAAATATGTAATGAATTTCGTCCAGTTTGTAGGAAAAGTTTTCAGAATGTAATGAATTTCATCCGGTTAATTTGAAATTTGCTTTGTTTGCATGAATTTCGTCCGGTAAGTTCATATAGTTGTCGAAAGGTATGCGGGCAGCATCGGATGGCATCCATAAGTGTCCTCAGAGAGATGCCGGTGTAAATTTGTGGGCCAGCGCTGGAGATGCCCTAACTATCATGCTATAATC
This sequence comes from Aegilops longissima, assembly GCA_021605205.1. Taxonomy (NCBI): domain Eukaryota; kingdom Viridiplantae; phylum Streptophyta; class Magnoliopsida; order Poales; family Poaceae; genus Aegilops; species Aegilops longissima. The sequence continues at coordinate 742,459,578 of CM038678.1, read as the reverse complement.
GCTAACAATCCTCCATTATTTGGCAGGAACAGTTGTCCCTCAATCAAAATCAGATCCATGGTGTTTCGCCTCCCCAGCGTAGAAGAGTGTAAACTCTTGCTTACATAAAATGGAGCAAGTGGGCGGCACAGTAGCACGATCATATCACTCGAACTAGCCCGCTTAACGAGCGGGAAAGCACCACCCTCGTCATTTTGTTCTGGATTTCTATCGATCGATCGCGAAAATGTTACGCCGCAAGTTCTAAAGGAAAAGCGGCACACTTACAACTCGTACACGCCGCAACCCCGACAGTCCGGCTCGTCGCCGCTCACGGAGGGGACACGCGTTGTCTTGCAATTTCAGCGACATGTGGGACCGTAATTGAATAAACCGTCGATAGCCGAAATCTAATCGCTCGGCGGGCGTCGGCTGAGAAGAGAGAAACGGGGGAGGGAGAAGAGATCGCCCGCCCTCCGCACACGGAATCCAAGAAATATATGGTGATAATGTGAGGTGGGCCAAGCCGGAGTCCGGACCGCTTCCAGAGCCCGCTCTCACCGCCCTGGCCCCTCAAGACGCCAGCTGCCCGCAGCATGCATGCATAGCAAGTAGTACTCCTTATGTGGACGAGAGAGAGGCATTGACAAAGTCAAGGAGTGGGCTCTGCAAGTGCCCGTCTCTACACGTGCTCCTAGGTATAAAAAAATAATTCTAAAAAAAGGCATAAAAAACAATTGTGTCTTAAAAAAAGAAACGTAAAAAACATTTGAGAGGAAATAGATAGAGAGAAAGTGAGAAAAAGCTGTAACCTGGGCATTACATGAGGAAGGAGGGAGTGGTGCACATGCCAAGTTCATTGGGCTGCCGTGTTTCACACTCCTCCGTCATAACAGTGGAGACAATAGCTTTCATCAAAAATAAACAATGAATACTCGTTGCTCGTCCTCTATATCGGAAAGAATACTTTCATTTGCCGACATGTGGGACATCGACCGTCCTGGTCCACCTGCCATGCACAAAATTATCCTGGTCTACCTCAGTAGTATCGCAGGCCCAACCTTTCCCACTGTAAGTTGTTCGGACGAAGGAACAATCATGACTTCGTTGAATTCCGCTTCTCAAAGAAAACTTACTGTACCCGCAATACTGCTACCACACGCGAAGACTGGACGGCACTGTACCACGTCATATCATTGAAACCCACTAGGCCAAACTAGCCCGCCTAGGTCATCTATTTTGGAACGGAGGGAGTACGTCTCTGCACTGCTATGATTTTGTGTTGCACGTTCTCTGTACTTTTGCTACGATTTTCCTACCCTATGAACCAAATGAGGCCTGAATGTATGTCGACTATTGTCTGATCGATCGCTAAGCCTACAATTTTAGGAGCTAGGGCTATTGGTCAATCAACGAGGGATAAGTATAAGCGTACCACGAGCTCATCAGCCCCAACGTTTCTCTTGGTGAGTGTTTTGCAAGTACTATAGCTCGCACGAGAGCTAGCCTACTAACACCAAGAATCATCAAACAAGCCCTGCTGATATGATAAACAGTTCAAACTTACATCTAAGCATGCCATATATTACATCAAAAGCTGGTGAGGATACATCTGTTTCCATAACTCGGAGAGGGTTCGCATGATTCATCGCATGATTCACTATCAAACAAAAGTAGCAAGATCCGCCCACACAAGACAAGTGCACTAGCCCTAAGATGGTTTGATAACACGCATCGTTCTGGTAATTAAACACAGGGCAATGCAAACTACCCTGAAGGATTAGCGCGACCAACTATTTCTTGTCATCGATCTCTCGGGCAATGACCACAACACGGACAGCGGCATGGGAATCGATTTCTAGGCGATGTCCACAGCGACCCGCAACATCGAATCGATCTGCGGGCGATGTCCACAGGATGGACAGCGGCATCGAATCGATCTCGAGGCGATGCCAACAGGGGCGGGCCACGACATCGGAATCATCAAGGACGTCCACCGCCACCTGCACAACCCTAACATATTAGCAAGCACATTGCAAATAATCAAAACCACAACTATGGTAATAAGCCATTATTTTTACCTTGTGCAGCTCACGGGGATCTCATCCTCCGGGGCCATCTCCTCGTCCTCGATGGGGCCATCACCTTGCCGGGGAATCTTGCTTCTCAACGGTGACTATCTCCTCAAACTCGGTCTTGAGCCTCACATAGCTGGCAATCAGAGTTCCTGGGGTAGGCACGGTGGGGCCCTTGCTGTTCTTCCAACTTTCTTTGAGGAGTTCGTCTGCTAATGTCCTCAACTCTTTGGCCAGTGCTTGTTTCTTGGAGTTCTCCGTCTCCATGGGTTGGCCCGCCAACATGGTCAACTTGTTGGTCGGTGCTCGCTTCCTGGAGATCGCTGTCTCCAGTGGGTTGTCCGCCGGCAACTCTTTGCCTAGTGCTCCAGGATCCACCAATGAACTGACAAACAAAAAGCAATCAAAGGGAAACCACAATCGCAATGAAAACGGGAAAAGAATAGGATGTGAGAATCCGTCGGTGCTTTGCAAAAAGAAGATTCTTGGAATGAAAATATAGCAGCATAGCTGATTCGCCCACCTTTCCTTCGTTGATACAGAAGAAAAATGGCAGAAGTGAGTAGCCTGGAGTGAGGTTTTCTTCAAGAAGGTGAAGAAAGGGCTTGAACGAGCGTTCCAGTGAAATGATGGTTGCTTCGTCCAGTCCAACTTGGAGGCCACCTTACCACTGCTGGTAAAGGAGTGGGTTTTGTGATATGACGGGTCATGACGGCCACACCAGGGTGACAGGTGAGTCTCGACTGTAGCACCTCGCTGTGATTTGGTTGATGGCAGGCGGGCCCGGAAGCTTTGAAATGTCATGCATGTAGATAGAGCGGCTAGTGATATAGCAGTGCTCAATATTGTGCACCGCGACCAAGGCGGAGAGGAAAACGAGAGAACTACATAATTAATGCATGAGTTTAATTAGGGTAGTTTTGTAAAGTACGAGATACATTCCTCCAATCGCAAAATGCCTTGGTTCATGAGATTTGAGATTTGAGCCCTATAAACCGGAAGGGAGGGAGTACTGCACACGGTGTAGTCTAGTCACTTGTTGAAATCTCTAGAAAGGCAAATACTCCTTTCCGGTTTAGAGGGCTATACTACTCCCTCCGTCTAGGTGTGTAAGTCATCTTACGAAAAGCAAATAGTCCCAAAACACTTAGGCGCGGTGCATTAACTTCTACCTTGTTTCTTGTTTCTTGACATATCAACCAATAAGAGATGAGAGGTGTGCATGATTTTAATGACTTGCAATGGCTAGTTCATTGCATGCAATGCTATTAATTAGCAAATAAACATTGGTGACCCCACGAGGAAACGGTGCTAAGCACGTGGACCTATGCAGAATGAGTATCAACCAATGGATAATGGAGTTTAATTGTTAAACAATAGCAATTTTTTCTCATGCAAGAGCCTGGCTACTACTCCAAGGAACCGCACCACGCGAGCGTTCACAACTGCCACGGTCGGGTTGCGCTTGGCTCTTCGCCTCTTCGAGAAGACGAACAATGATGTTACTCCTACTTCTACAGTATCGAATCCACTGCTGCATGTCCGTCCACCTCGTGCGGGAGGGATAGCGTGTAGCGAAAGCTTCTACTTACTGCTCCTGCCTTTGCGTCTATGATAGGTGGGCCCAACAGGTGGTTGGCCCTCCTGTCATGCAGCCAAAGGCAGGTGCAGTTAAGGCACGGGAGCTCAGTACGCGAGGGAGAGGGCGTTGTAGTAATCAAATTTCTCGGTCTTGTACGAGTTGACGCGACACATCAAAGCACTGCACTCGATATAAGTCTTTTTACACATTTCAAATGGGCTACTTCGTATGTAGGAGTAGACATATTCTGCTTCATATGTAGTCACTTGTTGCAATCTCTAAAAAGACTTATATTTGGAAACGGAGGGAGTACAACGCATGCATGCATGCTGTGACTTTCCTTTTGATACTTGCATGTGTTGATTTAATGCACCTTGCCAAATTTTGACTATAAATTTAACTAACCAAATTTTCATGTATGTCACAAAAAATTACGGGGCTGTTTGGATTGTGACTATGTTTGTCTTATGTTGCCACATTATTTTTCCCACACTTTCCACACTTGCCTAACCTGAGTTGCTCAAATTGTTAGACCACACTTTGGCTTGCCTAAGGGAATCTTGCCACAATTTTTGTGTCTATGACATGTGGGGTTCACTGCTAATAAAAAAATTCTTGTCTTAGGTGTGGCTTATAAAAAAGACTTATAATTAGGAACGGAGGGAGTAGAAAATATACATAATAATGCATGTTGGGGCAACCCACGTTTCCGCTAATTTTAGCCGTGGGCTTGTTCACAATTTTTACGAGGGGGTGGTTGTTCATTTAATGGAGGGACTTGTAGTACCAGACTTGAACGATACAAAGTGCGACCTGGCACACCGTAATACCACTTGGAACAAGCGGGTAGCTATCTCAAAAAACAATCAAAAACTAAAAAAACCGCGACCTGGCATGTAGTAGTACACAATTTTAAACGATTGTTTTGATGGAGTGAAAAAGGAAAACTACCCCACTACGTATATATAGGCCGGAGCCTCCGCGCTTGCTTGCTAGGGTTGCTCTATTCACACACTCTCATCCTCCCCAGATCTAAACAAGATAGGGGTAGTAACACTGTCTTTCTCCCTTCAAAAAACACTGGCTTTCTATCCTCACCGCTGGTTACAGATCCGGACGTATCCCCCTCCGCCGGTGAAGGGGAGGAGGGGCAGCGTTTAGGCCGTTGTCGATAGCGAGGGAGGAGACCCACTGCCAGCCGCACCGTTATCTCTGGCCGAGCGCCGGTGCGGGAGGTCCTCCGATCCCTTCGTCGTTGCGTGTGGGCGGATCCGGCCTCCCGCCGCCCACCTATCCACATCCCGACGACCTTCAGGTATATCTTCGTTCGAAACCGCCTTAGCTCTACTTCCCCAGCTCGCTATGTCGCTGCATGTGCATCATTTTCTACCTCTCAGCCCCTCTTGATCGGATGGTCCAACGTCACATATTTTTTTCTTCTATTGTTTGAGGTAAAGCTACTTCATGGAATCGAATATTGTACTCCCTCCGCCCGAAAATACTTGTCATTGAAATGCATGTATCTACATGTATTTTAGTACTAGACACATCCATTTTGATGACAAGTAATTCCGGACGGAGGGAGTACTTGGTTGAAACAAGAAATAAAGTGGGGTGGGGGAATTTAGTATGTACATCGGACTTGGTACAAACAGGAAGGAAAGGGGGTGAAAGTAGTACAGACTGGTCATCCAACCGGTCTCTTGGTCGAAAAGGGAAATATAGGGGTAACGCTGTACACAGTGGTATGACCAGGACTAGATTTGCTATCCACACATAGGAGTAGGTGGCTAGAGTGAACAAAAATGGGACCAACCCAGATATGTTTCTTGGATGTTTGTTTCTCAGCGCAACAAACTATGAATCACCACTTTATACCCATGTTTACGTACATGGTGCTGGATTACTGGTGCACCCACTGTCCCATGCCCTTATACCAAATATTTAGGCTCCGTTCAGAATAAAGGGGATGAAAACATAGGTCTTGATGAAAATAGAGGAATAGGAAAGGAATGTAGGTATAAAACTATGGGACAGCGAACCGGAGGAAACTCTCAAGAGAATGTGTTCGGATGGACTACGAAATGTACATATTTGTTTTTTTAGAGTAGCATGCTTGGCAGTATGAGATGCTATTTGTTTATTCAGCTGCACAGTGACTACTCTTGTCCTCACCTCACGTACCACACATAGGTTGATTTTTTTATTCCGGCAACACAGCACAACAACCTGTCTAACGCATGGCAGCGAGCGCCTGCCTCGGGCTTCCGCCCAAAAAATGAGCAGCGCGTGGATGTTTCTAATCCTATGGAATCAGTACTACCAGACCAGCTTTCCTATGAAACACTATTCACCTTTCCCGTGTTCCGAATGGTTGGAAGGGAAAGAATACCGTAGGAATTGTGTTCCTACGAAAATCCTGCACCAAACCTGTGAACCGAATGTAGCCTTAGCTGTTCTTAATCTAATGTCCCTGGTAAAAATGAAGCCATGCCACTATTATAAGCCATGACAAGTTTAGCCAAATGTTTTTGCCTGTAATTGTTTGAGACTCTGACTGTTTCCTCTGTGCCTTTTGTGCAAACAGGGATATCCAATTCACCTGGTTGCTGTTGTGACCTTTTGGTGCACTGCACAAAACTCTTCTTAAAAGAAGTGACTTTTGTGCTATTTAACTGGAATGTCAGAATGGAACAGTTGGTTCATTTTGGTGGAACTACACAAAGGGAGATCTGTGTTCCAATCCTCATCATCCATCATGGCGCCATAACCTTCCTTTAGGTAAGAATGATATTTAATGCATGTGTTCGTCTCTATTTTCCGACTGCCATGAGAAAATAATGCTGTTTTTTACTAGTGCACTTGTACTCCCTCACTGACAAAACCAATTATGAATTAGAAGGCCAATCATGTACTTGGTTTCACCAACTGGTGAGGAGAAAGAGAAACAGAGCATGAAGAGGAAGAAGAAGAAGAATAAATAGTGCCAAGGCGATCTTGTTTGAAGCCGGAGGCCTCGATCGAGGCCATTCAAGGGCTCCGACAGCGACTACCTTACATGTGAGACGATCCTCCGAGGAGCCCTTCCACTTCTGCTGTCTCACTTAATTAATTAGGAGTACTTAAGTACCACTAATTTATTCTGCCTAATTTTCCTGTTGGAGTTAAACAAATCTTTAGTAGGACCCTATGCTGAATCATATGCGTGTGTATGTTTGTCTATGGAGGTGAATCATGTGGTGGAGCAGGGACGGAATATTAGTAGTGTCATGACATAATAGTGCTATTGTTTTGCATGTCAATTTATTGCCATTGGTTCAATGAGGCAATTTTTTGCGTATTGTCCATCATGAATTTGATGCTACTGTTTGAGTAATATGCTAATGTCTTCCTATCCTTTCTCACTATGCTAATGAAGGTTTCACCTTGTTCCTACTTATGCAAACAGGGATCATGTTGTGCCAATCATACATTTTAGTGGAACTACACAAGACAATACAATGAACTGTATCCCAGCCAGTGCTTTAACTCTGCTGGAAGTTCTTGATAAACTTCGATATAATCTCAGCCTTTGGTAAACAAGAGTGATTTCAACCATACATTTAAGTGCACAAAATATATACTATTGTGTGATTCCAGTGAGTGCTTTATCATCTCTTATGGGACTACATGAATAAGCTTTTTTTCTCAGGTTGGTACGGGCCTAAGGCCTTCATCCATATTAGTTTGATGTCATCTCTATTTGTATCGTGCTACTATCATGAGAAACTCCTTTATCTTTGCACGTTAAAGTTTTGCAACCTATGATAAATGGCAATGCTTTGAGTGTTGAGTTGAGCTAATTGGCACTGATTAAATAAACTAATACCTCTCTTTAAGCAAGACTACTATGTTGCTAACTTTACCAAGATAAAGAGGGTGCTTCTATTTGTTAGTGTATGTTTCATCAACCTGTCCTACTATAACACTAATCTCACTCTCTCAATATATGTGCCAACAGGGATGCTCAATTTTGGTGGAACTGCGTAAAAACTTTCGACAGCTTCCGTCCTTTCCTTTGAGTCGCTAATCTCCACTTGCTTTCTTCCTTTGCTGTCAGTCGCTTGGCTTATCTCGGCTTCCAGCCAAAGGAAGTAGTAATTGATATGCTACCTCACACAGGTTGGTACTGGTCTTTATCCTGATTATTGTGCCTGTCATATGTATTGGTAATTTGGTACTGTGATACTGTTTGCCGATTTCATAAAGGAGTAATTTGGAGCCTGAACTCACAGGCAAATCATTACATCGGGTGATTTCAGTAGAACTGCACAAAATGATCAGATGGACAGGTACTTATGTTGCTGCTATGTGCTCGAAAGTTCACTAAGACAAGCATCGATGTTGACAAGAAGTGCCTATATTCATTCGAGTATCAACCGGCGTCAACCAATTGTCAAACTCAAAGTATTAGGAGAGTGAACGCCAAAAATATTGCTTGGTGCATAGCCCAGAAAAACGCAGTCCAGTCTTTGGTCCCAACTTGTGCCTTTTGGTTATCGGCACATATGGTAGCGAACTATATGGCATGGAGTCTAAAGATTCCAGACAAGTTGGTTGACGCGTATATTAATCTGGCACTTAATCAGTCTGCACGCCAAGGATGCTCCATTTCAGTTGAACTGTACAAAAAATTTGGGTGGTTCATTTTCTCAACCGCCTCCATTCTCGTCTGCAATGTAGAATTTTGGCGAGATACAGGACCAAGATGAGCTAGTAAACTAGTTGGATGAAAGTAATGGCCAAGTTGCTCAAACCTCCCTCGGCATGAGGCCACTATTTGAGGATAAACCTACAAGCAAAGTTCAGATTATCTGTGCTGCCTCTTATGTACTCGAAAGTTAACTCGTACAAGAACTAATTTTAGCAAGAAGTACCTCCGATTGAACACCATTTACCAGTCTGTACCCTAGGTAATTAAAGTTCGTCCATGGATCATGTTGGCTGTGATCTCAATCATTTGGATACATAAATAAACTGAACATGTGTATATCTGAATCTTTTTGTGAATTATGTATGAATATTGTCGTGTGATCTATCAATCATTTGGATGCATAGATATGCTGAGCTTGTGTATATATGAATCTTTTGAGTTGTTGATAGTGAATATTGGCTATGAATATGAACGTGTCCTGTGAACCTGAGTTTGATATGAATGTTTACCTTTTCTGTTGTATTTGTGTGTGAACTTGTTAGTATGCCTAGTGTGGGGTATAAAACGCAGGTCTCTTATAAAAGTAATGTTGTGTCCAATTTATGTTTTTCCCTTCTAACCATGTTATATATATTTATAGTATTACTATTATCGTATATTTTATAGAGACTTATATATACATTATAAAAACATCCCAGATGTTATTAACTTATAAAAGTAAATGTTTAACGGAAGTTGGCAAGGAAAATCCTGGTTGTTTTTGACTCACAGGCATGGAAAATCCTGGTGATTGCATACAAAAGCTTGCGAAGATTTTAAGGACCAATTTAATAATAACGCGCTCATTTTTATTTTGAGCAATAACTCGCTAATTTCTTAATTATATATATAAAAAATGTGCCTCTGGCAGCAGGGACCCACTGGACGGGCCACCGTATTTTGCGAAAAAACGTTTGCCCCCGGACTGCTGGGACCCACCTGACGGGCCACCGTATTTCACGAAAAAAACTTCCCCCCGCTGTTAGCTCGGACCCACCGGAAGTGCCTCCTTTACGCACCAAAAAATGAATACTCCCCCGGCTAGCTGGGACCCACCTTGGTGGGAGGCTGACTTGTGGGCCTACTAAGTTGACGGGGACGAAGGGCTTTGTCAACTTAGTCAATATGAACGATTCTAGCTCCAGTGATCGTACGATGTCCATCGAACGGCCGTAGTGCTTCTTCAACCTCTGGTCTTATTGCTCCAGCCGCCCAAAGCAGCACCGGTCGTGCCGCATGCTCCTGCCTCCCGTGGCCGGCTGTGCTACCGCGGAGGCCTCACCGCCCCCTACTATTCCCACCGCTGGCCAGGCCCTGCGGCGACGGCAGCCTCACACCGCAGCCGAACCAGTGAACCCCCGTACTCCTCTCCGCGCGGGCTTCCACTGCCGCATCTTCCGCGGCTCCACGTCGTCCCCTTCCTAGGCCTCGCCGTCATCCACCGTCGTGGTGCTCTCCGCGCGGCGTGGTCAACGTGGTCAAGGAACGACTTCCATCGGAAGAGTACTGTACATGGAGAGGCTGACAGCTGGGTCCACGGCCACAGCCCAGTTTTTTTGTGATTTGCCAAGTAAGTCGCTTTGTCAGGCCTGTTGGGCTGCAAATCTTTCAAGACGAGGAGAGCTTTCATTCAGGTGGCCAAGAAAATGGCCCATCAGTAATGAGAAATGGGATGTACATTTTTAAAACACATCAAACCGGCAATTAGTTTCAAATATCTTTTTTTTCATTTCGAGATTTTAAATTACATTAATTTTTATGCGTGGAGAATTTGTTGGATTTTATATTGATATAAATTTATTTTTAAAATCAGTTTGAATGTGAGTCGAAATTTCAGGATTAAAAACAGTTCGGACCGCACCAAAATATGCAAAATTTCGTATAATTTTTTAACCGTGGCCACAATATGGGCTGTAATGCTAACAAAAAGAATATGGGCTCCAAAAAAACCTTAATAATTATCAAATGGGCTGTAAATTATTAGAAATAATGTCAGATGGGCTGTATGTTGTTCTCCACGGATTTGAGGCTTTCCTAAAAAAAGATTGACGCACAAGCAGTGACTATTGGATGGCCATCCAACGGCCGTCGTGCTTCTTCAATCTCTGCTCTTCCTGCTCCAGCCGCTCAAACAAGCACCGGCAAGACTGCCTGCTCCCTCCTCCCCGCGGCCGACTCTGCTGCCGCGCAGGCCTCACCGCCCCACCGTACTCCCATCGCTGGCCTAGCCATCCCTCTACTCACCCACACCTGCTGTTATTCTCCGGCAACGGCAGACGAACAAGTAAACCCTCATACAGTCGTACTCCCCTCCGCGTGGGAAACAACTGCCGAGTCTTCCCTGCCTCTGTGTCGTTCCCTTCCTAGGCCTCGCTGTCGTCCACCGCCCTGGTGCTCTCGTCGTGGCCTGGTCAACGTGGTCAACGACCGACATGCATCTGAAGTGGACTGTACGTGGAGAGGCCGACAGCTGGGTCCACGGCCGCACGCAAGGAAATGCCTCCTTATTATGCGCAAAATAATGATTCCTCCACCTGACATCAGGGACCCACCGAAAGGGCCTTTGTATTTCACGAAAAAAAGGTTACCGCCGCTGACAGCTCGGACCCACCAGCTATATCTTCGCACGCAAGGAAGTGCCTCCTTATTACGCACAAAAAAATGAATACTCCCCCTGTTAGGTGGGACACAGTATAGTGGTAGGCTGACTTGTGGGCCTACTAAGTTGACGGGGACGGAGGGCTTTGTCAACTTAGTCAATATGCACGATTCTAGCTCCAGCGACCGTACGATGTCCATCCAACGGCCGTAGTGCTTCTTCAACCTCTGGTCTTCTTGCTCCAGCCGCCCAAACCAGCGCCGGTCGTGCCTCGTGCTCCTGCCTCCCGTGGCCGGCTGCGATGCGGCAGAGGCCTCACCGCCCCCTACTACTCCCACCGCTGGCCAGGCCATCCCTCTACTCACCCACACCCCCTGTTATTCTGCGGCGACGGCAGCCTCACACCGCAGCGAACCAGTGAACCCTCGTACTCCTCTATGCGTGGGCATCCACTGCCGCGTCTTCCCCGGCTCCGTGTCGTCCCCTTCCTAGGCCTCGCCGTCATCCACCGCCCTGGTGCTCTGGGCGCGGCGTGGTCAACGTGGTCAAGGAACGACTTCCATCGAACGTGGACTGTACGTGGAGAGGCTGACAGCTGGGTCCACGGCCGCAGCAAGGAAGTGCCTCCTTATTGCGTGCAAAATAATTATTCCTCCACCTGACAGCGGGGACCCACCGGACGGGCCACCGTATTTCGTGAAAAAACGTTTGCCCCTGACTGCTGGGACCCACCAGCTACATCTTCGCACGCAAGGAAGTGCGTCCGGGCAAAAAAAAACGATTCGCCCCCCTGACTGCTGGGACCCACCAGCTACATCTTCGCAGGCAAGGAAGTGCCTGACAGTCGGGACCCACCTGGTCGAAGCGTACGTAGCGTTGTCATTCTGGTCGCGAACGTGTACGTACATATATACTGGTGGATGTAGAGGCGCGCACGTGTCGTAGTAGAGGCGCGTACGTGTCGTAGTAGAGGCGCGCACGTAGCATGTACATGTACGTACAGCGGCCAGGGTGCAAGAAAGAAAATACGGCCACATATGTGTACATACGGGCGGGGTCTTGAACGCCTACTCGCGCATACGTACGGCCAGGGCTCGTGTACATGGCTGGGTCAGAACGGAGAAACAGCGTCGTCGTCGTGTTCATGGGGAGGCAACGGAATGCGTCGTGTTCATGGGGAGGCAACGGAACGCGTCGTGTTCATCGGGAGGCAACAGGAAGCGTGGGAGCCAACCGCTGGGTCGGAGCGGAATGCGTGGTCGTGTTCATCGGGAGGGCTTGGGCGGAACAGGCGATGGAAATGAGTCTTGGCGTACCACACAGCGGAGAAGCGGACCTCCTATGTTGGAGCAGGGTCCTGTTGATCGGGAGGGTGTGGCGTGCCGCAAAACGGAGGAAACGGACCTCCTACGGTCGAAACGGGGTCTGTTGATCGGGAGGGGTGTGGCGTACCGCAAAACGGAGGAAACGGACCTCTTACGGTCGAAACGGGGGTCCTGTTGATTGGGAGGGGTGTGGCGTACTACAAAACGGGACTCCACGGACCTCCAACGGTCGAAACGGGGGTCCTGTTGATCGGGAGGGGTGTGGCGTACCGCAAAACGGACGAAACGGACCTCCTACGGTCGGAACGGGGGTCCTGTTCATCGGGAGGGGTGTGGCGTACCACAAAACGGGACTCCACGAGATACTGTTCATCTCCATCGTCAACCTCCTCCAGCCTCCACGGGCTACCGTCGACCTCCTCCAGCCTCCACGGGCTCCTGTTCATCCAGCCTCCACCGCGCGCTACTCCACCGGCTACTGTTCAACCACCCCTCCACGGGCACCCCTCCACCGTCTACTATTCATCCAGCTCTCCACACCACGGGGTCCTGTTCAACCACCTCTCCACGGGCACCCCTCCACCGTCTACTGTTCATCCAACCCTCCACCACACCACGGGGTCCTGTTCATCCAGAGGCAAGGCCACCGCTCACTGTTCATCCAACCCCCCCCCCATACGCTCACTGTTCATCCCAGAGGCAGCATCGATCGGCTTCAGTTAGCAGCAGTAGCGAAGGAATCGCTCGACCAGGTTCAGTTAACAACCATAGAACGATCACTGGGTTCGATGAACGCGTAGCCTGCGCTGGTAATCGCCGGGTTCGATTAGAGCCCAACGCCTCGCTCGGGTTCTGTTAGAGCCAACGCCTCGCACACACGCACGTACGTGTACGAAAGAAACGCGAATCGCTCGGCCCCTGACCTCCCACCGTAACCGGGAACTCCCCGAAATTTTCCTCGCCCTTGCTTCTACCACGGTTTTTTCCGTCATGGACGGCCCAAAGAATGTCATGCAGCTGCGTCTCCGGCCCGCCCAGGACGAAAAGCCCATTTTCTGTCATGATTTTTTGTCATAGAAGTAGGAGCCCACCACATCGATGATGATACCGGGTTTTGTCACAATTATCGTCATAGAAGTGTCATATGTATGATAGAAAAAATTTCGTTCGGCCCAAAATGTCACGGATGTGTCTTTTTTTTGTTGTGCAGATCGGCGCCGTCCGCTGCCCGCGCCGCTTTGCGACGCCGTCCATGCGCCCCGTCGTCGCCCTGCCCGTCGCCGCTTAAGTTGCCCGACACCGCCCGCCGCTTCGCCGACGCCATCGTCGTCGCCCAGCGCCCGTCGTCGCCGTCGCTGTGGGAAGCACCACGCCGCTCCGCGACCCGTTCATCCCGAGGTCGTTAAATCCGCGCCGCACCGATCCGGCCGGCGACCTCGACCCTTCCCCGCGCTGTGAGCCCCTGCCTCCTCCCCTTTCCTTCTCATTGCCGTCCCCGCACGCCATCCGTAAGCGCGCGCCACCGCCAACCATCGTCGCCGTCGCCGACCACCGGCCTATTTTTCATTTTTCTGGTTACGATGTATGTATGTATGTATGTTCACTGTATAATGCTCTGTATATGCTGTATATGCTCATTTAAGAAAATGTTCATAAGAAAAAAGTAAATGTATGTATGTTCATATGCAGAGAATTATTTTTGGATGAAATGAGATGAGATGAGATGTGTTTTGTGTTGGAGAAGAAAAGAGGAAGAAGGAAGAAGGAAGAAGAAGGAAAAGAGGGTCGAGGGGGGGTCGATATACCCCCTCCCCAATAACATTTTTTTCCATGTATATATGCAAAATTTACATTTTTAGAAAAGTTTTATATATCTAGCTAGGAAAGGAAGAAGAAGAAAAAGAATGAGAGGAAAAAGGAAAATAAGAAGAGGAAGAAAGGAGAAGAAGAGCAGAGGAAGAAGAGGAGAAATAAATAAGAAGAAGAAGAAGAGGAGAAGAAGAAAGGAATAGAGGAGAAGAAGAGAAAATAGAATTTCTCTTCTTCTCCTCTATTCCTTTCTTCTTCTCCTCTTTTTTTTCTTCTTTTTTTCTTCAATCTTCTCCTCTATTAATATCTTCTTCTCCTCTTTTTATTTCTTCTTCGTCTTCTTATTTTTTATCGGATATGTCGTTGTCGATATACCCCGTGTCCCGATAAGAACACGAGGGGGGGGGGGGGTTCGACCTACCCCCTCCCCGATAACATTATTTTTCCCATGTATGTATGTCGTCGTTGTCGATATAACCCCCTCCCGGATAACTTCGACCGTAATAACTTATACCACGGGAGCACCCCCCGGCCCTCTCGCTCGACCAAAACTCTCGAGGACACCCAAACCCTAGAAAAAAACGATGTTTGTCTCCTACCCCCTCCTGCCGCGCCCCTACCCTTGAAGCGTTGCCGAGGCCAGCCCAAACCCGGAATAAGCTAGGTCTACGTTTGCACTAATATATCCACCTGCTGTCATGTTTGTGTAATAATTGCCATGTTGTAATATTTGCAGAAACAATGGAGCACGGACGAGACGAGGAAGCAGAAGAGGTGTTGGGGGACATAATCTTAGGCGGAGGTGATGTCTTGTCATATCTTAACGACAATGATGGTCCGGAAGAACAGGGTGAAGAAGCAGGCTACGGTGATCGAAGAGTGGAGGAGGAAAGACATGATTATGATGGCTCCGGTGACCCAATGCTGGTGCAAGAAGGAGCCCGTGGTGACGGCTCCGGTGACCGAACAGAGTCCGGCCAGGTAAATATGTTAGTTAAGCCTGTGCTGACTAGCTAATTGATGCATTCATTGTTTTGGTATGTACACATATTAATTAACTCTCGTCTTTCTTATTTTTTCTAGCCCTCCGGATCGAGCACAACTTCGGTAAAGAGACGAGGCCCAAAGAGAAAGTTGCACTCGGATGAAAGGTTTGAGATCACAGCAATCGTGCGCAACGGCCAACCGATTGAACCCATCCGGACAAAGGAAGCATTTGCTGCTTAGTGCGGAGTTCTTGTTAGGGACAAGATCCTGATCAGCATCCACCAATGGTATCAGCCTAAGAACGAAGACCCTGATGTGTCTTATGTCAATGATATGCAGAAAGATGATCTTTGGACTGAGCTGAAGGGAAATTTCACCCTACCGCCAGAGGAGGATCCGGAGAAGCCAGTTAAAGAGCAATTAATCAAGTCTCATGCTCTTAAGAAGATGGCAGACCTATTTAGGAGGTGGAAGAATGAGCTGAAAACGTTTGTCGACAAAGAAGAGACACCAGAATTCATCGGCAAATATGAGAAGATCAGAGATCACTGGCCCGCATTTGTGGCCCACAAGACATCGGAAAAGAGTAAGAAGTTGTCAGCGACAAACAAGAAAAATGTTGCGAAGAAGAAGCTTCACCATCGCACGGGGTCAGGTGGCTACCTCAAAGCCTGGCCTAAGTGGGCCAAGGCTGAGAATGATCTGCTTGATAAAGGGATCGAACCAGAGAAAATGAACTGGCCAGACCGTTGCCGGACTTGGTTCTTCGGGGCTGGCGGAACCTTGGACCCTGTAACAGGGAAGTGCGTTTGGACGGATGAGCAAATAAGAATACCAGTCAAGAGGCTACAGCACTATATCGATGCAGCGCACCAAGGGACGTTCATTCCAGACAGAGAGAACAACGAGCTCACAATGGCCCTCGGGAATCCTGAGCACCCTGGACGGACACGAGGCACGCCAGGCTCCGTTCCGTGGAAGGCTGGTTTTCCAGACGCAGGCGGTTACAAAAGCCAGGAGAGGAGGAAAAAAGTGGAGCAGACCAAAATTCAGAAGCTGCACGAAAGGGTTCAAGCGCTAGAGGAACGAGACGTAGCTCGCAGCAATCGACTTGCCGAAACTACACCCGAAGCTACCCCGCCATCTCAGCGGAGAAGCAGCGTGGCTTCCACCGAGCTGCTTCAGCCGGAGCATGTCTTGACGGCTCCTGCTAGCTACCCTATGGATGCTATCACGAAGTCTCAACATTGCCACCTTATGACGTGATGGGAGAACTTCAAAGTCAAGGCGGCTGTCGGCTCTGTTCGACCTCCTGAACCCGGCGCAACTTTTCACTGTCGTCCGATTCCAGAAGGATATGCCAGGGTGACGGTTGATGAAATAATGGAGGGATTTGAGGACCTCCAGCTTGACCACCAACCGGTGAAGGGGAGACTCGGCTGGGTTCTGCTCTGAAGACTCCATGCCTATGGCGGAAGGAGCTCATCAACCTTCCGAACTGGACGCCTCCGGCGAGTGATCAGGGCACTCAGCCTCCTTCTCCGGCGCATGGCGGCACTCCGCCTCCTCCTCCGGCGAGTGATCAGGGCACTCAGCCTCCTTCTCCGGCGTGTGGCAGCACTCCGCCTCCTTCTCTGCCTGTGCCTCCTTCTCCGGCGTGTGGCAGCACTCCGCCTCCTTCTCTGCCTGTGCCGGCGCGCCGGAGCAGCCAGCCTCCTCCTTCTCCACCTCATCAGCAAGGGCGGAAGAGACCCGCCGCCGGTCCGGCTGCTCCGGCGCATCGTAGTCCTTCTCCTCCGCCTCGTAAGCAAGGAAAGAAGACAGCCGCAGCCGCTCCGTCTGCTCTGCCGGCGTCTAGCAGTACAGCCAGAGGCGGGAGGCAATACAGATTCGGTCCTTCTTCGAAGACTCCAGAGAAGTTACCATACGAGAGGACCGAGGAGGAAACCACGAAGATCGTGCGAGCCGAAGTGAAGAACTTCTTTGAAGGGGTGAAAGCAAAGAAACATCCACCTCCAGAGGAGAAGGTAGATCCGGTGAAAGCGAAGCACACTCTGGCTGCCCTGACAAAACCACCAAAGTCTCCGCCGAAAGGCAACTATGAGCGCATTATTGGAAAGACATTTGCCGAAGCGGAGCGGTCGGGAAGTACTGTTAGTGATCAAAGGTTAAAAGAACGACGAGCTGGGAAAAAAATTGCCCAGCTCGGCGAACAAGCGAACCAATCGTGCCCCCGCTCAAGGTGTCTAAAGACATCGTCGCTAATGATCCGAGGATGGTGGCCGGTTATAGCAATCTTGGAGATTACCTGCCCGACGATGTACATTATGATTTCTTGGAGGTGGACGAACACAAATACCATTACGGGAAGCCTCTCGTCAAAGATGAAAGATCTCTAACAACGATGATGCGAAGATTACATGATTGGTACATGAAAACCTGCAAAGAGTCTCGGGGGACGGATACTTTGATGCTGAGAGTTAAAGAGGAGCATGACCTCGTTGGAATTGAGCTGTTGAATGTTCCATTTGAGGAGTTCTTCCAGTTTTTCAATCAAAAGGCCCTCGATAAATTAACAGTCACTTGCTACTGTCTGTAAGTAGTACTACTTCTGTCATTAAGTCTCTCTATATAGGTCAGCTCTTTCATTGCATGTATTTATAATTATCCTCACTATATTATGCAGATTGAAGATCGCCGAATTGAAGAAAATACAAATCGGTGATACTGGATTCATTAACACAAATCTCATAGATGCAACTGAGGTTAAATATCATGCTGAAAATACCGAGGCCAACTTGCTACGATCGTTGGTAATAAATGAAAACAAAGATATAATACTCTTTCCTTACAACTTCAAGTGAGTGTTACTGTCTTGTGCATATTTGGTTTCCCTTATTAGTCGAGGTTATAGTAATGTAACTGATGACATATGACTGCGTGCGCAGCTTCCACTATATTCTCCTAGAGATTAAGCTTGAGCAGGGAGTAGTAACCGTCTTAGACTCGAGACGAAAAGATCCCCAGGACTATGCGGACATGACTCAAATGCTCGAGAAGTAAGTTAAATCGATCATTATCCACCATATCAGCAACTTTGTTCATTTCCTGATATCAAGTAATTGTTTTCTTTATGTCTGGCAGGGTTTGGAGAAAATTCACCAAAAAGCTCCGGACTGCCAAGAAGCTGCAATTTAGACACCAGTAAGTACTATAGTAGCATGTTCCGCGCATCTCCTAGTGATTCAAGCGCTAGTTTCATCAATACCATTTAGCATGATTGCTTATCAGTTTGATTGACCTCTATTTCTTGTAAAGTGGTTGTGGCAGGAACAAGGGAATGATTTCTGTGGATACTACATTTCCGAGTCCATCCGCCACACGACCTGTGAGCGGGGCTACTCTGACGAACAATATGAAGTGCGTAACCAATAATATTCACAATTTTATTTTATTACCATCATTTCTGTTGAGTTTCATTTATTCATATATATATATATATATATATATATGTATTGACCCCCTTCTTCAAATTAGATCTTTTGGATGCGGGATGAACTCCTAGCACCAGATTGTATGTGAGCAATTCAAGAGGAATTGGCGGCATTCTTCCTTGACCACGTGATCGCTGATGACGGAGAATACCATGTGGACCTTGACTTCGTATATAATTAGGAGATTATATTGTAAGAGATAATTATTGTATATATGTAGCCAGTAGTGTCGGATAGATATACGAGAACTTGTTGTTCGACCAATCTCTCGGAGAAGGAGAGGTGGTCGATATCACTTCTCTCTGTATGCATATGTTCATGACGATCTTCTGTTTCCTTCATTTTCTTACTAGCTAGCGTGTCTAGTCCTCTCTATACGTATATAGTACGTAGCGTCGACCAAACACGGAGATAAGAGATGACACTTCTCTCTATTAATTAGCTAGCTAACACAATATATGAAACACCTAAATTAACCCCCCAAAACCCCCAACCCCCAACCCCCCCTTCAAAAAAAACAAAAACCCCAACCCCTGAAATGCTAACGCATGGATGCCTATTGGTCCCGGTTAGTGCCACCAACCGGGACCAAAGGCCCTCCTGCCTGGGCTCGCCGCACCGGCCACGTGGAGGCCCATCTGTCCCAGTTCGTGTAAGAACCGGGACTAAAGGGCTAGGGCATTAGTAACGACCCTTTAGTCCCGGTTCAAAAACCGGGACAAAAGGCCCTTACAAACCGGGACAGATGACCCTTTTTCTACTAGTGTTGACCAAAACCTAGCCGCCACTGATGGATCCACAGTTAGGTGAGGTAGTTGATGAACAAGACGAGCTTGCTAGGGATGAAAGGAGGGCTGAAAGGAGGGCTAAAAGGAGGGCCAACCGTCGAGCACAGGCACAGGAGCCATGCCAGAGGATTGCCGCCATGATTATGGCGGAACGCAACCAGAATGACGTGAAGTAGTTCAAGGAGGTGTTCGCAGAAGGAACCAACATCACAGATGAACTAATCATCTGATGGGCCAGAGACAGGGCATCTTTCCATCGATTCCAGGCAACAAGGAAGAGATGGACTCAGATCCTGGCTGCAGCAGAAGGAAGACAGGATTGGGATTAGTTCAACACGGTAGTTTGTGACTAAATTGTGGTGTTTCTGAATCTGCTTGTCTTGTGCTCAATATTCCCCTGAATCTTGTTCTTAGTCTTGCTTTGAATCTTGTCTTGTTCTGAACTTTCTGAACTTTATGATTGCAGTGAAGGATGCAGTTCAGGAGATGCACCAACCCTGATGAAGACGATGCAATGTGGCTGCATGAATCTATGTTAAAGACTATGCTTATTTTTTGAACTATCTATGTTTGGGTTGTTGGAAAATCTATGATAAAGACTATGCTTACTTTCTAAGAAATGTATCCATGGAACAATATTTTTAAGTCTGAACTTATGCCTGAATCCCTCTATCTGCATTTATCTGAATGTTTCTATACTTGGGCTTTGCTGAAATGTGATTTTTTGGTCACTCTAATTTTAGAAATACTTTGACCATCAACTACTCCACTGTTTGAGCACACAAGTTCCAAGTTGCTGGGTTTCAACAAAGACTTTAATTGCAACACAACTACCACCATTTCTCATCACTCAATCTACCACTTCCCCACTGTCACACTCTACCAGCCCAACAACTCACTCTATATCTGCTCACTCTACCTCTCTCTCGAAAACCTCACTCCACCTACATCCATGGCTGGTTCTTCCTTTACGCCAGACCCATGGCTGAACCCCTTCCCCACCAGCAAGGGCTGGGTTGCCATGCTTTTTGGGTCGGCTCGCGGCGACGAAGACCTCTTCCTCGACTACATGAAGATTTCCATGAGATACAGCAGTGCACAAGGGCTCGTGGATGCATCAAAAGAGGTGAGGAAGAAGGCGACGACTGAGGAGAAGCAGCGCATGGACCAGCGCTATGAAACCCCGGGTAAGGGTATCATGCCCATCGACATATTGCTGTGGGCAATGAAGGAGGCGGACTCCGGCGATGCTGGGCAGAGGGAACGGTGGGCAGCCCACCGCTATATCCCTCCAGCACAAGCTACAACTCCAACTACTATGGGCAACGATGACGAGGACCTGCAGATCATCGCCCCACCAGCACTGCTGGCTCGCCGACGTCCTCCTCCCATCATCGTCATCGATGGAAATGAAGAGGAGGTGCCAGAGCTGCCACCTACCACTCAAGTCAAGCAAGAGGTGCGACGGTCAGGTCGCATAGCAGGGCAGGGGCCTAATAACAATCTGAAACTGTAAGTTTCAGATTCAGTTACAGCAGTTATCGCCAGATCTATGTGAGATTCAGTTCTGTCAGTTTATCAGGGTGTTTGCAATCTCACTGAGATTCAGTTCTGTCAGTTTAAGTGTCTTTGAACAATTTCAGTGTCCATGTCCTATCTATGTAAGACTAAATGCTATCTATGGGAGACTAGATGTCTTCCAAACTTCTCTGAATTTGTCTGAACCTGTGATGAAGTAATTTATGAAGTAAACAGATCTCAGCAAGAACTTATGATACAACACACACAAATAAACTACATCAGACTTAGATAATTTAGTTCTTAACTTAACTTAGCACCAGTTCTCAGCATCAGGATAATATTTGGGCAGTACAGATCAGGGCAAACACCACCCCCACACCAACCAAAATGATCTGAACCCATTACAGTTCTTAGGTAGTTCAAAGGTAGTTCATAGGTAGATCAGGGCATATTTGCATCAGACTGATCATTCCTAGGCCAATTATATATATAGGCCTCATATATACTTACCATCCAGAGCTGCCACTTCACTCCTCCATCACAACTTCCTTTATCTTGTCCAGCTTTTCCTTGCACCCATGACCAACCTTAAGGAGCTCAGCAATGACATTCTCCAGCTTCTTCTTCTCTTCTTTAAGGAGATCTTTCTCCACCTCTAGCTCCTTCACGGCCTTCCTTGTGTTTTGGATTATATCAGCTTGACTCTGAAGGATGCACCTTTGTTCTTTCTTGAGCTTAAGCTTCTCCATTTGAAGCTCAATCTTTGCCTGCTCCTCAAGTTGCTTCTTCTTCTCCTTCAGTTCATTGATTGCCTGGCTTGTGCAATCCATGTCATGAGATTTGATTCCATCCTGATAATCAAACAACTTGGACACATCATCCACCAGCTGGCTATACTGATTGGCCAGAGAATCAAGCTCCTTCTGCAGTTTTGCAACCTCTATCCCATGAGCCTCATTATCCTGGGCTGTACCAAGGTTCTGCTCATGATACATATCCCAGAGCTTGCTTAAGCACCTTTGCAGAATTACAGGCCAGGGGGCATCTACCCACTCCAGAACACCACAGTTCACACCATCCTGAAAATCAATTTAAATTTACAGTGAACAAGCAAATTCAGAATAACAAATCATAAACAATAATGATATAAGCTACACTAGCTAGTTAGTTCTATACTAAAAATACAATACATCAATATGTTTCATATGTTTCCAGTGCTCTTTACTACAAGTACAGTATTCAGACATACCAATGTTTTCAGACTTAAGGAAAATTCAGAAAAACAGCAACTAAACAGTCTGTTTCCACTACATAGCAGAAATTCAAGCTAATCAAATCCACACCAACTTGGTCCATTACCTCAGTAGCACATCCTATGAATCTCCTGCCAGTGTCAGTGCCTTCAAATGCCACAAACTTGCCCGCCCTCTGCCTGTGCAGGATGCACCTTCTGTCAGATTCAGTCACAAGCCCACAGAAACTAGGGTCTATCACAGTGTCAGGAGTTTGCTGCAAAAGCAAAAGCATATCTATATCAAGAACAACTCACATATATCAACTTAAATGGAAAAATCTCAAATATCTTTAAACCCTAACCCTAACCCTAGAACAGAACAGACAGGAGAGGGAGAGGATAGACTGAGCTGACTTAGAAAGTACTCCATCTGCATGCTGCTGAACTCGCTCATGTACTCGTCATCGTCGTCCGACGTCTCGTTGTTGTTCGGCCACGCCGGCATGGCCGCGGCGTCGCCGGAGCGCGAGAAGAAGAAACAGAAGCAGAGGAGAGCAGAGAGGAGTGGAGTGAGCTCGCGGGAGAGTGAGAGAGCTGGTCGGGACGAGCGGCCCGGTCGGCCAGGTTATGACCTGGTCTCGACCAGGTGCGACCGTCGAGCGGCTCTAACAGCCCCGCTCGCGCGCCGTTAGCCGTTAGGCGGGCCGCCCGCCTGGCAAGTGGGCCACTCACGTCAGAATCGCTGTTAAAACGGTCAAAACCACCATTCGATCAATCTGGTAGTTTTTAGTCATGTTTTTACCTTTTTTTGTAGTTTTCGGCCACTTTTAAAAAGTGGTAGTTCTAAGGGACGCGAACCCCTAAACTGGTAGTCTTTTGTCAAACGCTCCGAAATCTGAGACTGAGACTGAGGATTCTGCGTTGCAAAACACTACTGGAGTACAGTAGTTCTTTCTTTCTTTTTGAGACAGTAAAGAAACAGAGAACGCTCTGCTCCTATCCAAATCACAAATCTGTCTGGCGGATGTACCCATGGCCATGGGGGAATTGCGGCGGCCAGTCTGCGGGACCTGGCGCCGTGGCCCCAGCAGGAGACTAGGCCGTGCAGCAGAGCCGGCGGCGTGCAGGTCGTGGATTGGTAGCCCCGAACCAGTATAGCCCTGCGTCCAGCGGTGCCGGAGCAGATTACGGCGCGGATGCGGTGGATAAAACTACGTACGGCGGCCGCCTGAGGTATTGGTCCGTCCGAACCTTTTCCTTGTTTTCTTCCGGCTGGATTGGTAGCAGCCCCCAAGGTGGAGGTGATTGAACCAATTTCGACCTCTGTTTCGTGCAAAACGGGGCTCTCAAAAAACAGTTTGGGTGCGATTCCACCAACACATGGCTAAAATCGTTCTTCCTGCTCTCATCATAGCCAGGCTAAACTCCTCTCGGTGTGAACTGTCATGTAGATTCATTTTTCTTTGGGTGAAACTCCTGCGTATTCAGGTCTTCCTTTTGAAGAGTTCTGTATTTTCAATGTTTTGATGAGGAAGGAGCCTTGCAGGAGAAAGTTTCAGAGCTCATCTCTGAAAAGTGTAAGTATCAGCCGAACTTGATTGACTATGCTCTGAAAAGATGCAGCATGGTGTTGATCGCCACATTCGTTGTGTTCATGTTAGCACTGAAATAAACGTGATAGGTACCCATTTATTAGTTACACAAGTTTAGGTCTGTCATGTGAGTGTGTGCGCGGCAAGTAATCTCATCTGTTTTCTTCAAGCCGTGAACAATCTAATTTACTGAGCTTTGTTCACTGATAAATAGTCTGCATTGTTCTAGCGTATTTCAATGTGTGTCCTAAACTTAATCTCATACTACTATATCTTGGACTTCCTAAACAAATTTCGATAATTTCTCTCACAGCGCAGCCTTGCAACATCGGGTTGGTTGCAGGGTTGAACTGCTAACTGCTCTGCATACACATACAAACTTGCTCACTCGCCGGTACCATGACAACTACGCTCGTGACTTTTTCACGAGTTGGACCTCGCTCTGGAATCCAGTGGGTGCAGAATTTATTTTTTCAAGAATGGTGGAGGAAATTAATGGCAGAACGAGTCATGAGAGAAATAGATTGTTTCGGCTCTTGTGCTCATGTCTATTCGTACGAGAGCAACTTGTTTTTATTGCGTCAAGAATAATGCAAAATTAGTCAGCATCTACTTTTCTTTCTTGAGCTCTGCTTCGGTACACACACCTCCCGCGCTTAACGTATAAGGGCATTTTGGGCATACGGTGCTTAACGTATCCCGCGCCGTATGCGGCGCGCCCATACAGGTAGAGCCGAGCGCTCGAGCCGATACGGCCGGCTCGCATGTACCCCTTTCCCGTCGCGCGAAAAAAAATTACCCACGACTTGCGTTGATCACGCGGCCCATTCCAACGTCGCCCCGCCCCGCCGATCGCCACCCTTACCTGCCGATCGCCGCCTTTCCACGCCGATCTAGCCGTGATCACGCTGCCAATTCCAACGTCTTCCCGTCCGGCCGATCGCCGCCTTTCCCCGCCGATCGCCCACCATTCTCCCCGTCTTCACCCGTGATCTGGCCGACGCGGACGTTGTTGGAGTCGCCCGCCGTACGTGATCTGGCCTCCGTGCGGGTCATCGCGGTGATGTGGCCTACGTGGACGCCGTCGCCGCCCGCAACTCTGTGATCAACCTCTCCGGGAACGTCCTCGCCGTCCGCAGCCAGGCCAGGCCGGTCGAAGTGCACGTGCATGCCATGTAAGCCGTCTAGTTTGTCAAAAAAAAAATTGTATCTGTAAATAATTATGTGCAATCACTTGTTAGATATGAAGTTCTCATCTGTATGATCGTAGTACATTTAATTTGATTTAAAATTGATAGATCAATTTTTATTTATAATATTGCAGTGTTGGTTGTGAGGTCATTCAATGGATAAAGAAACTGGATTTACGGATCTGTTTTTAGATACGAGTGAGTGGGATGGTAGCGATAGTGTTGATCGTACGAATGGTAATGAAAGTAAAAATGATGATGATTGCAGCGACAATGAATCATGATCGTCGTACGATAATTTACCTGAGGAGGATTTTCAAAAGGAGGAGGGTGCTTGTAGTGAAAACGTAAGTGACGTGTACATTCATTTCGTCGGATGAAGAACCATATGGGTACTTACATGTGCATATGATTTTTTTTTATGTGAAGGAGGATATTGACGTCCAGAACGAGGAAAATCATGCTGTTGAATCTTTCGCGGATAACATAAGCCAGGTTCGGTCCAAAATTTAAGATGTCATTCAATAATAAAAACTTGTTAATGACAACTTACACTTGCTTATGTGGAATATTGTAGGCTAACTTTGATGGTTGGAGTGGTCATGATGGCTATGAGCATGAGGATGGAGCTAATATGGACATTGAGGAAGCTGAAATCCAGCAACGTGCGCTGGAGACACAGTTGAAGGTTATGGGTATGACATTTGCATCACAATAGGAGGCCTACATGTTCTATAATAACTACGCCAAAGACCTTGGATTCAGTATCAGAAAAGATAAGGTGAAACGAGGAAAAGGACTTTCAACCACTGTTCGGTATAGGCGATACGTTTGCTCGAGGGCAGGAAAACGTCTCAGTAAATTTTTAAACCCGGAGGGCCATACCCGCAGGCTAAGACCTGAGACTCGTTGCGAGTGTGGCACACATTTAGTCGTGAAGTTGGACAAAGGACGTGGAGTTTGGTTCGTGGCAGCTTTTATGGATGATCACAACCATTTGTTGGCTACAGCAGATGAGGTGGTATTTCTGTGGTCACATCGAGTGATGGGAGATCACCAGATAGCTGAGATCTTGGCGATGGAAGGAGCTGGGATCAGAAAGCATATCATCGTCGACAACTTCATTAGCAGGTATGGCTTATATGATAAGTGCGGGTTTCTGAGACGAGACGTCTACAACCTATGTTGCCCAGAAAAAATGAAGTTGATTGCGAAGGGTGATGCTAACACGGCAATCGGGATTATGAGGAGCTGAAAGGAGAAGGATCCAGACTTTTTCTTTGAGTACGTGCTCGATAAGGAGGGCCGTTTGAAGAGCATGTTCTGGTCCATTGCACAGTCGTGGCGGGACTATCAGTTGTATGGAGATGTGACTGTGTTCGACAGCACGTATAAGATGAACATATATGGTATGCCGTTCATCCCCTTTTTTGGTGTAAATAATCACCGTTGCACCATAGTTTTTGGCTGTGCCATTGTGTCCGACGAGACCGAAGCGACGTACGTGTGGCTGCTCCAGACATTCCTGAAGGCCAATTGTCAGAAAAAGCCAAGGTCAATCATCACAGATGGAGACGCTGCAATGATACGAGCTATTCGGTTGGTTTTGGTTGATGTGTTGCACCGTCTCTGCTCATGGCACGTGGAAAAAAATATGCAGAAGCACCTTAATTACAAATCGCTAAATGAGTTCAGGGCACTCTTGTACAACTCCACCTCTCCAGCTAACTTTGAGGTGAGATGGCACGCTTTTGTCCGTAAATGGAAGACTGATAAAACAGAAGAGTGGTTGTGTAGGACGTACAGGAAGAGGAGTCTGTGGGCAGCATCATATCTGTCCGATGGTTTTTTTCTGGGTATGCGCAGTAATCAGAGGAGTGAAAGCCTTAACTCTTGTCTTCACCTTCACCTGGACGGCGGTATGACTATTGTTGACCTAGTTGTGCATTATGAGAATTGCATAGTTCGACTACGTGAGAACGAGGCGCATGATGACTGTGTTTTAAATCAGTCACAGAATATAAGGACATTGAGAAGCATGCTGCCGAAGTATTCACTCATTCCAATTTTTATATTCTTCAACAAGATCTGAAGAAGATGGGAGAGCTTGAGATTTTGACGCTAGTGGGAGTGGACTGCCACACCTTCATCGTGACATGGAGAAATAACTGCAAATTTCAGTTCAGCGTGAATTATCGAGCTGAAAACTCTGAGAATACGATAGACTGCAGTTGTGGACGAATGCTTCGGAAAGGGTTTCCTTGCGAACACATTCTGTATGTGTTGGTTCATCTGAAAATATCTAAAATACCTAAGTGTTGCATCCTTAAGAGGATGTCGAAAGTTGCGAGAGGTGGGTTGCCTGCATAGCGGAAGAGTGACATGTTTGGCTGGGGTTGGACAGGGGCAGAGCAGTGTGCTCGCTATAGTCAACTCGGTATAACAGGAGCTGAAGCTTTTCATGTTGCTTCAAATGATCCATTCGTCTTTGATGAGTTGATGCAGTGTCTGCAGAATATAATAGCAAAGAAAAAGGTCCATGATGATGCTGTTGGTAGTAGAAGAAATGTGCATGAGGAGCCACGTAAGCCGGAACAGCATGTTGATGTCATAGGTGATCCCGTGAAAGTTTCCATGAAGGGCGCCCCTAAACAGAGCACGACAGGGCGGGCAAAGAAAGCTCCAAATGTTACAAAAAATGGAATACCAAAATCATTTTCTGAGAGAAAACCGGGTCCTCTTTGTGGCATTTTTAAGAAAGAGGGCCATAGACGGCAAACGTGCCCTGAGAATGAAAAGTAAGTTTTACATTATTTTAATTATTTTTTGTTTCTCTCTTTACAATTGTCTGATGAGTTGTTTTACAATTTGTTATGTAGGAACCGGGCATAAAGATGAACTATTCATAATCAATGGAAGGCACTGGGACAGAGTTCAATTAGCATGTCGTACTATTTGTCGCTTTATTTTGGTTAATTTGTTCGATTCTAATGCGACATGGCACTTTCAGTTTATTTGTTTAAGGATAAGAGACATGGCACTTTGAGTTTATTCTTTATGCCACCTTGTTCGATGTTATGAGACATGTGATTTTTATTATTATGTGTGAAACATGATAAATTTGTATGAATGTGTTACTATTGTGATGACTTTGTCAACTGATTAACATTTTTAAAATTTAATCTATGTAAAAAAAATTGAAAAAAAAGGTCCAGCCGTGGCCGGGCGCGCGCACGGACAGTATACTACAACGCCTTCTGGGAGGCCTTTCGGCCGCCGAGCGGGGAGGCCATGGCGTACCAACAGGGCATTCATTAGTGTTCTGTAGCGAGCTTGTGAGAAGGCGACGACGCGGGTATATAAACCGGTCGTCGCGTCTCTCCGCGGGCGAGGTGGGACTAAACCTAGTCGGCACAACGCGCTAGCGTCCCCATCCGCACACGAAGAGGCATTAAAGGGCCGGCCCACGCGCCTGATGCGCGTCGTTAATGGGCCGACAGATCGCCATAAATCCCCCTCGGGATCATTGCATGTGCCCGCTCGATGGGGCGGGACGAGACGTCTGCCACCGGGCCCGCGGCTGTCGCTCGGTCGGCTGCTGGGCCACCAGACGCGCGCGTGGCGCACGACGAATCGTGCCAGCCCGCACTAGCAGGACTTCGCGGGCCCGCCACTGCCTCGGCTGTCGGCCACCGCACGGGCTGAAATATTCGTCGGATCCAGCGCTGTTGCTGCCACTAGAATCGACCTGGGATCTCGCATTTTGTTTTGTCCACATCGCGCCAACTCAGGACGGCGGGGATATTTTTTAATAAATAAATGACCGCCGCGAATAGAAACAACAACAGTACATATAACATCACAGCCGCAAACTGATACATTTTAGGACAGCAAAAATATTACTTGCCCACACGCATTTAAATGTTTAGTCTCACACGAAAGCGATAAATAAAACGTGAAAATTGTCGAAATCTATCCCAGTGCCATGCCGCATTACAATCGATCAAAGTATCCAACAACGGTAGGGAAACCTTCTACGGGACTAAAACCCTACCGATGCTAATACCTATTCCTTCTCCATGATTTTAACAATTTTCATCTTGACCTTCTCTAATTTGTTCACCTCCGAAAAAATAATTTCCGCGACAATATGTGGCCTTGACGCATTAATCTCTTCCTGGTCAAATTCATGTGTCCAACGATCTCCGTCCCAGTATTTTATGCACCACATCACAAAAAGTCCACAAGACACTCTGCAATAAACATGTGTGATCAGCTTACGATGTAGCATCCACTTGCTTGTACTCATTTAACTTACCCATCTTTTTGTCTCGGCATTCTATACTCATTAATTGGCCACGATGAGACATCTGGAAATTTTTTTGCTTCAAGAGTTGAGTTGGCCTCCATAATATCCTTAGAAATTTCAGCTGTCTGAAACAAATTAACAAAACCAGAATTTAATGTATGATCCAATATTTTTCTGAATGCGAGTGCGAAAATTATAGCGTACCAGGGTGGCAATCATATTGCGAATTCTTTGGCTAATTGCGCCTTTAGAATTTGAGTCAAGAACTTGAAACTCCTCCTTGACGGTGTGCATCATTATGGTTATCCAATGATTATCATTAACGTGCATAGGAAAATACGCCTACATAGTAACCAAATGATGTTAGTGCAATTAAATAGTAATGACTAATAAAAACAAATAAATATGAAAGCAATACCTTGTCCCGTCTGAAATACTCATCCATTACTCTTACGATGACTTTTGTTTTCTTTGTAACATGTTCTGAGTCTAAATCATTTACTGACTTGGTCTTTCCCCTTGCCCTACTCAACATAAATTTGGGGAACCATGTTGTTGATATGTAACGATCAGAAAAATCACGGTGTTGTAGGTGTTTACAATATGCATTGATGATCTGCATACATAAACAAAAAAAATCTATCAACTTGTGAAGTACAAATGAGAGTTTTGTTAAAACCAAACTCATACTTACAGCGCCATTCAACCATTTAAACGTCAGGACATCGTGAAGCATAGCTGGCGTGCATATGTCCCCATCTGGTGGCGGCACATCAACCACGGTTCGGTGTGCATGCTTCTTTGACGATGCGAGAGTCTCAACAAAAACTCTGGCTGCCTCTACGTGATCCGGAGTCATATTAAGAGAAGTTGCTAGAATTGAATGTGGTGACGATGCAAACAGATCTAAAACAATGCAGCTACAGTCAGTTATATAATAAAAAAATTACATAACGCGTGAATGAATTATAAAGTAGTACTTGACTTACTTTTTTTAACATGTTTCTTGCGGGTAATGAGAATGTCGTAGGGGGATTGACAATATTTTTACTTTTTTCTTTTGCGCTTACCTTCATTTTCCTGACTGCCTTCACCATTACCTATGTTGCTCTCTGCCGGGAAACTCTCAAACGTGTCTTCGGACTTTGTTGGTGACAAAGCATCCATATACTCACCAGAAATATCAGCATTCTGCGGGGTTCGGGACATAGACGGAAAGTCTTTTGTACGTACATTTGATGCCGAAGATGGAGAGTTTCCATTATCGTCTATAATGAAAGGATCAGCAGCTTCACCTTTACCCGGTGTCGTCGCCGGAGCTCCCGTGTCATCAACGGGCACGGAGGTATCATTGATACCCGTGAAAGATGTTCCTATCTTTACGTCCGTAGGTGATTCAATATCTGGCAAATACTTTGATGACTTGTACTGGCCATTCTCCATCCCAACTCCTTCACCTACATTATCAAATTCGTCATTGTTGTCCCTCTTATTGGGTTTGTACAACACACCTTCCGTGTTCAACCTTTCCATTACCATCTACAAACACAAATGAAACACGATAAGTAGTTGAACAATTAAAATACGTTCAATACAACTTCTAAATTACCTGTGCACATCTTTCGGGTATATTGAGAACCTCCTTGTGAAGCAGCTTTATGTATGTCATCACACGGTCCATACTATAAGTCGTGTTCGATGAAACCGCGGGCGTGCTTGGCTTTCTACTCCTGCCACCACCTTTCCATTTAGGTTTCTTCATTTCTTCTTCTGGGACAGTCCCTTCATGTGCTACCTTAGCACGTCCGTACTCTTCGCTAACGCAGTTTTCAATCTGTACAACAAACAAAAAAATAAATTAAATAACGAATATACTTAATTACTATGTGCAACCAATAAGGTCTATACTTATTGACTTACATTGCCGGTGCCCCACCCGTGCATGTTGTCATAGTCGTCTTACTTTTTCCCTTCCGTTTCTGGCCAGTTAAGCATTAGTGGGTATTCACGAGACAAAGGACCAAATGTATCCACACCAATTGCCTCAACTTTTCCCAGTATATATACTGCATGATAGTAAACACAACTAGTCAGACACATAGATCACATAAAAAATATATGTACATACAACTATTACGAAATGACTTGTACATGAAGAAGAGCCAAGTTCCCGATAGGCCACTTGAATTTTTCAAGATCTACGACATTTTTTTAATAGCATCCATGCACACCCCCAACGTGAAATCGTTCCAATTGTATGACTTTATAGCGTTCACATCCTCCACCATTTTGTAATAACGATAAGGAACAAACTTGGTGGATTGTGGTGCTAAGACTGTACCCATAAGAACCAGTATGGCCCTTCTCACAAAATCGTCATCATATGACTGAGTATCAACAATATTTTTTATCAACTCATCGATGAGGATTAGGCCTGTTCTTTTGTCTAGAAACCGATTCGGAACAATTTTTCTGGCATCTAGTTGTACTGTTGCTATCATGCTACTGACATCATCACCCTCGTTACGTAGCCCGAATATGTCATAAACATCTTCATTAAGCACACTGATGCCGTCAGTATTTGGCCGAATAATAAATCGCTTTCTACTACTATCATACGTTTGTAATCATAAATTCCAATAAATTTTTCCTCATTTTCACTGAAGGAATTCTCAACATACTGTCCAAATTTGTGCCACGTAGCATCATGCGCTGTCTGGGTGTGAATTTTCCCACTAATTCGCACCACTTCTCAACCGAGCAGTACACATCTCTGAATTCTTGCATTCTAAATAAGATGACAGTTATCTAACTAGTTACGAGATTCAAAAAACATTACATATGGTTTAATACCATACCTTCCGGCGCCTCGACGTGCACTGGCAGCCCCCGTTGGCTAACCCTACCCGGTGTGGGTTAGTCGTGGCAGCCGCGCGGCCTCTGCCCACACCACCGCCCTGGAGGACGGCCCGTCCTAGGGTTCTGGGTGCGCGCGACTTTGCCGAGACGGCACGGCCGGGCCTGAGATCCAAGTCGCGCGCGCAGATGCCGGAGTGTATGGCCGCCGTCAGGCCGGCAGGGAAGGGAGTTGGGACGGCCACGGCGGTGCGACCGTCGGATCGGGGTGAGGACGTGCATGGAGGCGGCGGGGTTAGGCGGTCCTGGGGCGAGGTAATGGCGGTGTGATTTCCATGCCATGCACGCACGTACCGCGTCATAGACGTGGTCACGCCATAGTGGGCCCCTTGGCCCGTCCCGTAAAACTACCGCCGGCTGGCCCATGATGCATTTATTAAAAACATGCATTGTACTTTAACATTTCTAGTTTAATACCACATCGCCTAAGCCGGCGCGCCGTTGACTCCTTTATATAATTTTCTTTTGGTCAATGAACAAACATCTGAGTTTGTGGGACTCTATTTGGAGGATATGGAGGATCGATGTGAGTCTTCACCTGCTCAGAGCTTGTGAAGGTTCACATGGATCATGCATATTCTTCAAAAAGAGAGCCATTATCTCCGATGTTTTTTAACGACAGAAAATATTAATGCATTTTCTTAATGCAACCATTCAAATTTTTTGCACATGCACTCATCACCAGGGCCATCATGCGTGCAAGTTTTCATCATTTTCCGACACCGTATGGATTTCTTATGGTTTTCTCCGTGAAACGCATCGAAAACACTGACCGGGCGTGACGCAACATGCGTTTGGTGTCCGAATTCGTTCAAATCTTGCGTGGGGCCCTAAGATGGGCATGCCCACTGCCTCCCAAAATTGGGTGACGTTTCGTGCATGCCACCTCGTACCACCCATGCAACCGGCACTGATCGGATATGAAGGATGTCAGCCCCGTACTGCGTTTTCTTTTCTGACTCTGCCGGTGGACCCCAAACTTTTTCCACACGCACTCATCACAAGGGCCATCATGCGTGCAAGTTTTCATAATTTTCCGACACCGTCTGAATTTCTTATGGTTTTCTATGTGAAACGCACCAAAAACACTGACCGGGCGTGACGCAACATGCGTTTGGTGTCCGAATTCGTTCAAATCTTGCGTGAGGCCCTAAGATGGGCATGCCCACTGCCTCCGAAAATTGGGTGACGTTTCGTGCATGCCACCTCGTACCACCCATGCAACCGGCACTGATCGGATATGAAGGTTGTTAGTCCCGTACTACATTTTGTTTTCTGACTCAGCCGATGGACCCCAAACTTTTTCCACACGCACTCATCACCAAGGCCATCATGCGTGCAAGTTTTCATAATTTTCCGACATCGTATGAATTTCTTATGGTTTTCTTCGTGAAATGCACCGAAAACACTGATCGGGCGTGACGCAACGTGCGTTTGGTGTCCGAATTCGTTCAAATCTTGCGTGAGGCCCTAAGATGGGCATGCCCACTGCCTCCCAAAATTGGGTGACGTTTCGTGCATGCCACCTCGTACCACCCATGCAACCGGCACCGATCGGATATGAAGGATGTCAGCCCCGTACTGCGTTTTCTTTTCTGACTCAGCTGGTGGACCCCAAACTTTTTCCACACGCACTCATCACCAGGGCCATCATGCGTGCAAGTTTTCATAATTTTCCGACAGCGTATGAATTTCTTATGGTTTTCTCTGTGAAACGCACCAAAAACACTGACCGGGCGTGACACAACATGCGTTTGGTGTCCGAATTCGTTCAAATCTTGCGTGAGGCCCTAAGATGGGCATGCCCACTGCCTCCCAAAATTGGCTGACGTTTCGTGCATGCCACCTCGTACCACCCATGCAACCGGTACTGATCGGATATGAAGGATGTCAGTCCCGTACTGCGTTTTCTTTTCTGACTCAGCCGATGGACCCCAAACTTTTTCCACACGCACTCATCACCAGGGCCATCATGCGTGCAAGTTTTCATAATTTTCCGACATCGTACGAATTTCTTATGGTTTTCTCCATGAAACGCACCGAAAGCACTGATCGGGCGTGACGCAACGTGCGTTTGGTGTCCGAATTCGTTCAAATCTTGCGTGGGGCCCTAAGATGGGCATGCCCACTGCCTCCCAAAATTGGGTGACGTTTCGTGCATGCCATCTCGTAC
The DNA here is from genome assembly GCA_021605205.1 of Aegilops longissima. NCBI lineage: Eukaryota > Viridiplantae > Streptophyta > Magnoliopsida > Poales > Poaceae > Aegilops > Aegilops longissima. The sequence goes on along the minus strand of CM038678.1, from coordinate 742,425,273 downwards.
CACCCATGCAACCGGCACTGATCGAATATGAAGGATGTCAGCCCCGTACTGCGTTTTCTTTTCTGACTTAGCCGGTGGACCCCAAACTTTTCCACACGCACTCATCACGAGGGCCATCATGCGTGCAAGTTTTCATAATTTTTCGACACCGTCTGAATTTCTTATGGTTTTCTCCGTGAAACGCACCAAAAACACTGACCGGGCGTGACGCAACATGCGTTTGGTGTCCGAATTCGTTCAAATCTTGCGTGAGACCCTAAGATGGGCATGCCCACTGCCTCCCAGAATTGGGTGAAGTTTCGTGCATGCCACCTCGTACCACCCATGCAACCGGCACTGATCGGATATGAAGGATGTTAGTCCCGTACTGCGTTTTGTTTTCTGACTCAGCCGATGGACCCCAAACTTTTTCGACACGCACTCATCACCAGGGCCATCATGCGTGCAAGTTTTCATAATTTTCCGACATCGTATGAATTTCTTATGGTTTTCTCCGTGAAATGCACCGAAAACACTGATCGGGCGTGACACAACGTGCGTTTGGTGTCTGAATTCGTTCAAATCTTGCGTGAGGCCCTAAGATGGGCATGCCCACTGCCTCCCAAAACTGGGTGACGTTTCGTGCATGCCACCTCGTACCACCCATGCAACCGGCACTGATCGGATATGAAGGATGTCAGCCCCGTACTGCGTTTTCTTTTCTGACTCAGCCGGTGGACCCCAAACTTTTTCCACACGCACTCATCACCAGGGCCATCATGCGTGCAAGTTTTCATAATTTTCCGACGGCGTATGAATTTCTTATGGTTTTCTCCGTGAAACGCAGCAAAAACACTGACCGGGCGTGACGCAACATGCGTTTGGTGTCCGAATTCGTTCAAATCTTGCGTGAGGCCCTAAGATGGGCATGCCCACTGCCTCCCAAAATTGGGTTTCATGCATGCCACCTCGTACCACTCATGCAACCGGTACTGATCGGATATGAAGGATGTCAGTCCCGTACTGCGTTTTCTTTTCTGACTCAGCCGATGGACCCCAAACTTTTTCCACACGCACTCATCACCAGGGCCATCATGCGTGCAAGTTTTCATAATTTTCCGACATCGTATGATTTTCTTATGGTTTTCTCCATGAAACGCACCGAAAGCACTGATCGGGCGTGACGCAACGTGCGTTTGGTGTCCGAATTCGTTCAAATCTTGCGTGGGGCCCTAAGATGGGCATGCCCACTGCCTCCCAAAATTGGGTGACGTTTCGTGCATGCCATCTCGTACCACCCATGCAACCGGCACTGATCGGATATGAAGGATGTCAGCCCCGTACTACGTTTTCTTTTCTGACTCAGCCGGTGGACCCCAAACTTTTCCACACGCACTCATCACGAGGGCCATCATGCGTGCAAGTTTTCATAATTTTTCGACACCATATGAATTTCTTATGGTTTTCTCCGTGGAACGCACCAAAAACACTGACCGGGCGTGACGCAACATGCGTTTGGTGTCCGAATTCGTTCAAATCTTGCGTGAGACCCTAAGATGGGCATGCCCACTGCCTCCCAAAATTGGGTGACGTTTCGTGCATGCCACCTCGTACCACCCATGCAACCGGCACTGATTGGATATGAAGGATGTCATTCCCGTACTGCGTTTTGTTTTCTGACTCAGCCGATGGACCCCAAACTTTTTCGACACGCACTCATCACCAGGGCCATCATGCGTGCAAGTTTTCATAATTTTCCGACATCTTATGAATTTCTTATGGTTTTCTCCGTGAAACGCACCAAAAACACTGATCGGGCGTACCGCAACGTGCGTTTGGTGTCCGAATTCGTTCAAATCTTGTGTGGGGCCCTAAGATGGGCATGCCCACTACCTCCCAAAATTGGGTGCCGTTTCGTGCATGCCACCTCGTACCACCCATGCAACCGGCACTGATCGGATATGAAGGATGTCAGCCCCGTACTGCGTTTTCTTTTCTGACTCAGCCGATGGACCCCAAACTTTTTCCACACGCACTCATCACCAGGGCCATCATGCGTGCAAGTTTTCATAATTTTCTGACACCGTATGAATTTCTTATGGTTTTCTCCGTGAAACGCACCAAAAACACTGACTGGGCGTGACGCAACGTGCGTTTGATGTCCGAATTCGTTCAAATCTTGCGTGGGGCCCTAAGATGGGCATGCCCACTGCCTCCCAAAATTGGGTGTCGTTTCGTGCATTCCACCTCGTACCATCCATGCAACCGGCACTAATCGGATATGAATTTCTTATGGTTTTCTCCGTGAATTCAATTCTATACTAAGTAGTGTTTTTAATATAATTACATAATACATTATATATTAAGTATTATTTTTAACATAACTACTTAATAAATTCTATATCAAGTAGTGTTTTTAAGAAGGGTATTTTCCAAATTATTATTACTTATAAATTACAACAAAAACCTCTTTACTATTATGAAAACTACTTTAGCCATTAATGCAAAACACATAAAAAATAATGAACATTACATAAATTATAGAACATTTATACAACACGTAGGACTTTTCATTAATTATAGAACAGTTATTAAAAAACTTAATATTAGTTTTGAAACAATAAACAAAAAAAAAAACTTCGACAGCGCGTGTTGGCCGGCCCAGTGACTGTGCGCGAGGGAGCGCGTAGGCCGGCCCGTTTGACTGTGCACGCGGTGCGGGGGCAGGGTCGGCGGGGGTCACGACTTAAATTTAGTCCCACCTCGCCCGCAGGACGATGCCGCGACCGCCTTATATACCTGCCTCCCACCTCACTTTCGAACTCCTCTGATTCCTGCCCCGTCCCGCCACTGCCCCGTTTGACTATGTTGCAGGCCATAGCTGGGCCGAAAGGCCGGCCCTTTCGCCGCCCGGCTTGATCGGGCCGGACCGATTAAGCGCAGTTGCGGCATGCAAGCACAGGTGGGCTTATTTTTTTTGCATCACAATTTTTTTGCCTTCTATGAGTCACGGCGCGGGGGAGGTGGAAGGGGCGCTTTTTTAGTCCCACCTCGCGCGCCGAGGGACGCCAGGACTGGCTTATATAGCCGCCTTTGTGCTATTTGTTAGATAAGATAGTAATAATGTCAGTTGACTAAGTCAACTGATATTATTACTATCTTATTTTTTAGTATTAGCTCGTCACTTCGCGCACAAATAACAATAGTAAAGTTTTCGTATGTATAATTTAAATACGAAATAAATTCTATATTAAGTACTGTTTTTAATATAATTACTTAATAAATTCTGTATTAAGTAGTCTTTTAATATAACTACGTAATAAATTCTATGTGAAGTAGTGTTTTTATGAATGGTCGTTTCCAAATTATTAGTTATAGCAATAAACTCATTGATATTTTTTAATAAGCTGAAAATTGTTAGGCATTAACGCAAAACTCATAAAAATTAAAACAAAAACTCATTATTTTTACATATATATTGTAATAAAAACTCATTATTCTTACTTATAAATTATAACAGAAAACTCATTATTATTATGAAAAACAATTAGCCATTAATGCAAAACACATTACAGTACTAAACTTTGCATATATTTTAAGTATTTTTAGCCATTAATTAACATTACATAAATATTAAAATGTAATTACTAATCTACACAAATAACTGAACAAAATATTCATTAGAAAAACTCATTATCAATTAATTATCAAAAACTCATTATTGTTTTAGTAATTAATTATAAAGAACTCATTATTTTTCCTATAAATTATAATAAACAACTCGTTATTATTATAACAAATCTAGTTAAGAATTCTATATTATGTATGGATTTTTATTAATTATACCTTTTTTATACGATAATGAAAGGCATAAATAACTAAAAAACTTAATACTATTTAAAAAAACAAAAGTCTTGAATGTGCGCGACGGCCCAGTGACTGTGCGCGACGCCGCGCGTGGGCCGGCACATTGACTGTGCGCGCGGCGCGGGGGGCAGGGTCGCCGGGGGTCAGGACTAAAGTTTAGTCCCACCTCGCCCGCCGAACGACGCCGCGACCGCCTTAAATACCTGCCTCCCACATCACTTTCGAACTCCTTTGATTCCCGCCCCGTCCCGCCACTGCCGCGTTTGACTGTGCTGCAGGCCGTAGCTGGGCCGAAAGGCCGGCCCTTTCGCCGCCCGGCTTGATCGGGCCGGACCGATTAAGTACAGTTGTGGCATGCAAGCACAGGCGGGCATATTTTTTTTTGCATCACTATTTTTTTGCCTTCTATGAGTCACGGCGCGGGGAGAGGTGGAAGGGTCGCTTTTTAAGTCCCACCTCGCGCGCCGAGGGACGCCACGACCGGCTTATATACCCGTGTTCGTGCACATTGCTATATGAGACAGTTAGTAATAATTTTGTTTGACTTTGCGCTGCCAGGGGCGGCACTGCCGTACTGCCCGGACAGTGTAAGCTCATTACAGTGTCCGGGCAGTGCGTCCGTACTGCAAGCAGTGTAAACTCAAATCATATCATTACTATCTGTCTTATTTTTTATTATTTGCCACACTATGCAAATTTAGTCTCACCTCAGTCAAATTTCATTAGTACTATCTACATTATTTTTTTGACATCCTTCAAATGAACCCAAATTACATTGGTAATATCTACCATCATGACTAGGATGCATGACAGGTTTCGTGGTTTTTTACCACTTTACAAATTTTCTACAATTTTTCGGTGAAAACACCTAAAACACTGACCGGACGTGACGCAACGTGCAATTGGTGTCGAAATACGACCAATTTTTGGATTCAGTGTGGGAGTGGGCATACCAGCTCAGTTGCAAAATTTGAGGTCATTCCGAATATGTCAAAAAATTGACCTCATTCTCCGGATACCGTTCGGGTAGGAGCAAATGCCCTGTCTGAAAAGTAGTTTTTTTTTGACACCCTGCAAATTAACCCAAATTTTTTTCATAGTGTTCTACCATAATGACTAGGATGCATGACAAGTTTCGTGGTTTTTTACCACTTTATGAATTTTCAACAATTTTTTGGTGAAAACACCTAAAACACTGACCGGGCGTGATGCAACGTGCTATTGGTGTCGAAATACGACCAATTTTCGGATTCAGTGTGGGAGTGGGCATACCAGCTCACTTGCAAAATTTGAGGCCATTCCGAATATGTCAAAAAATTGACCTCGATCTTCGGATACCGTTCGCGTAGGAGCAAACGCCCCGTCTGAAAAGTAGTTTTTTTTACATCCTTCAAATGAACCCAATTTTTTTTCATAGTGTTCTACCATCATGACTAGGATGCATGACAAGTTCCGTGGTTTTTTACCACTTTACGAATATTTTACAATTTTTTCGGTGAAAACACCTAAAACACTGACCGAACGTGACGCAACGTGCTATTGGTGTCGAAATACGACCAATTTTTGGATTCAGTGTGGGAGTGGGCATACCAGCTAACTTGCAAAATTTGAGGCCATTCCGAATATGTCAAAAAGTTGACCTCGTTCTCCGGATACCGTTCGGGTAGGAGCAAACGCCACGTCTGAAAAGTTTTTTTTTTGACATCCTTCAAATGAACCCAATTTTTTTCATAGTGTTCTACCATCATGACTAGGATGCATGACAAGTTTCGTGGCCTTTTACCACTTTACGAATTTTCTACAATTTTTTCGATGAAAACAACTAAAACACTGACCGGACGTGACACAACGTGCTATTACTGTTCAAAACTTTTCATATATGTACAAATATTAAGGGTGTTTTCCAAATTATTTTTTAATAAACTCAAAAATGTTAGCCATTAAATAAAAGTTCATAAACAATTATAACATAAAACTTAATATTTGTACTTATAAATTACAACAAAAAACTCATTATTATTATAACACTTAAAAAATTAAATAATGAACATTACATAAATATTTAAAATCTAATTAACAATTCTATTTTAAGTGTTGTTTAACCATTAAGTAAATTTCATAAATGTAAAAAATGTAATTACTAATCTACACAAATACATGAACAATATATTGGTGGGAGGCGATCGTTAATATTATTTTTGAAACAAAACAAACCCTCCACAGCGCGCGCTGGCCGGCCCAATGAGTGTGCACGACGGCGCTTCTGGCCCGGCCCATTCACTGTGCGGCGGTGCGGGGGCAGCGTCGGCGGGGGTGAGGACTAAAGTTTAGTCCCACCTCGCCCGCCGAACGACGCCGGAACCTCCTTATATACCGGTGTCCCTCCTCACTTTTGAACTCCTCTGACTCCCGCCCCGTCCCTCCACTGCCCCGTTTGACTGTACTGCAGGCCGTAGCTGGGCCGAAAGGCCGGCCCTTTCGCTGCCTTGCTTGATCGGGCCGGACCGATTACGCGCAGTAGCCGCCTGCAAGTATTGTTGGGCCTTTTTTGCCTCGCTATTTTTTTATCGTTTCCTACACTACACAAATTTAGTGTCATCTCGTCCGAAAATGCGTTTTTTTACATCCTTCAAATGAACCCACATTTTTTTGTAGTGTTCCACCATCATGACTAGGATGCATGACAAGTTTTGAGGCTTTTTGCCACTTTATGAATTTTCTATATTTTTCGGTCAAAACACCACATAGCACACCCCGGACGTGACGCAACATGTTTTTGATGTTCAAATACGTTCAATTCTTGGATTGACTGTGGGGTTGGCCATACCAACTCACTTGCAAAATTTGAGGTCATTCTGAATATGTCAAAAAATTGACCTCCTTCTCCGGAGACCGTTCGGGCAGGACCGAAGGCCCCGTCCGAAAGGAGTTTTTTTTTCGACAGCCTTCAAATGAACCCACATTTTTTATAGTGTTCCACCGTCATCACTAGGATGCATAAAAAGTTTTATGGCTTTTTTATCGCTTTAAGAATTTTTTATAATTTTTTCGGTGAAAACACCACATACCACACCCCAGACGTGACGCAATATAGTGCATGACAAGTTCTTGATAACCCACAAGTATAGGGCATCGCAACAGTTTTCGAGGGTAGAGTATTCAACCCAAATTTATTGATTCGACACAAGGGGAGCCAAAGAATATTCTCAAGTATTAACAGCTGAGTTGTCAATTCAACCACACCTGGATAACTTAATATCTGCAGCAAAGTATTTAGTAGCAAAGTAATATGATAGTAGTGGTAACGGTAGCAAAAGTAATATTTTTGGTGTTTTTTAGTGATTGTAACAGTAGCAACGGAAAAGTAAATAAGCGGAGAACAATATGTGAAAAGCTCGTAGTCATTGGATCGGTGATGGAGAATTATGCCGGATGCGGTTCATTATGTAACAATCATAACATAGGGTCACACAGAACTAGCTCCAATTCGTCAATGTAATGTAGGCATGTATTCCGAATATAGTCATACGTGCTTATGGAAAAGAACTTGCATGCCATCTTTTGTCCTACCCTCCCGTGGCAGCGGGGTCCTAATGGAAACTAAGAGATATTAAGGCCTCCTTTTAATAGAGTACCAGAACAAAGCATTAGCATATAGTGAATACATGAACTCCTCAAACTATGGTCATCACCGGGAGTGGTCCCAATTATTGTCACTTCGGGGTTGCCGGATCATAACACATAGTAGGTGACTATAGACTTGCAAGATAGGATCAAGAACTCACACATATTCATGAAAACATAATAGGTTCAGATCTGAAATCATGGCACTCGGGCCCTAGTGACAAGCATTAAGCATAGCAAAGTCATAACAACATCAATCTGAGAACATAGTGGATACTAGGGATCAAACCCTAACAAAACTAACTCGATTACATGATAGATCTCATCCAACCCATCACTGTCCAGCAAGCCTACGATGGAATTACTCACGCACGACGGTGAGCATCATGAAATTGGTGATGGAGGATGGTTGATGATGACGATGGCGACGAATCACCCTCTCCGGAGCCCCGAACAGACTCCAGATCAGCCCTCCCAAGAGGTTTTAGGGCTTGGCGGCGGCTCCGTATCGTAAAATGCGTTAAATTCTTCTCTCTGATTTGTTTTCTCCCCAAAAGCAAATATATAGAGTTGGAGTTGAGGTCGGAGGAGCTCCAGGGGGCCCACGAGGTAGGGGGCGTGCCCTAGGGGGGCAGGCGCCCTCCCCCCACCCTCGTGGCTAGGGTGTGGGCCCCCTGGTCTTCATCTTTTGCAAGGATTTTTTATTATTTCTAAATAGACGTTTCGTGGAGTTTCAGGTCATTCCGAGAACTTTTGTTTGTGCACATAAATAACAGCATAGAAAGTCTGCTGAAAACAGCGTCAGTCCGGGTTAGTTCCATTCAAATCATGCAAATTAGAGTCTAAAACAAGGACAAAAGTGTTTGACAAAGTAGATACGACGGAGACGTATCAGTTCTCCGGAGATCGTTCCGATATGAGCAAAGGCCCCATGCATGCGTTTTGCGACTGATTTTTCTACAATTTGTGTGTCGATTATCGTCTCGTAATGTTAAAATGCATGTTTCTATTTATTTTTTGAAGTTGCACGACTAACATCAAATTAAACATACGGATTTTTTTCCAGATAAACCGTTCCGAGTTCATTCATAATTCAAAATATTTTACATAACCCGAAACATAACCGAGCACTGCTCTTACATAACTTAGACCGAAATTTAAATATAAACCCTAAAACTAGACTAGTCGTCTTCGCTGGCGCCGGTGAGGTCGACTACCGACGCCATACCGCCGGCCTCTACTTCACCGCCATCGTCACCGTCGTCGCTGAAGTCCCACCAGTTGTCTTCCCGTGCCTGCTGCTCCTGCACCGCCGCTATGGCCGCCAGCCGCTCTCGTTCCTCACGAATGGCCGCCGCCGCCGCCTCCTCTGCCGACCGGGCTAGCACCGCAAGTAGCCCCGGCGTGTCGTCGGGGTCTCCGTCTTGCGCGAGGGCGGCCTGCGCCGGCAGGATCTCGACCAGCGCCGGGGCATGGGGCGCCTGCTGTGCCCGGGGCAGTTGGGGCGGCTGGAGGTGGACCGTGGCAGCGGCGACCACGGGAAGTGTCGGCCTCGCCGGTAATGTCCCCGGCGGTGAGGCCGGCCGCCGCGTCCCTGAATGCGCCGAGGACGATGTTGAAGTTCTTCCCGCGCCAGAACCTACGGCGGGCCCTCCGGTTGTACCAGCCGCCAGGGAAGGCGCGGAGCTGCTCCCTCGTCGGCGGTGGTCCCATGGTGGGGATGCCGTCCGTCCCGATCCGCCATGGCCCCGGCACCTTGGCTGCCGGCGGCACCATCAGGCGGTACCGTGCCAGATCCTCCGTGTCGCCGATGGTGAGGCTCAGCGGCCAGACGCCGCCCGGCCACGCGCCCTCGTCGGAGTCGCTGGAAGACATTGTCGGCGAGGAGAGGAAGAAGGATATGGGCGCGCGAGGAGAGGAAGAGGGAGATGGGCGGGCGAGGGATATGGCACGGCGTGGAGAGGGCTGGCGCGGCCTTTTATAGACGGCGGGGGAGGAAGGTGGGCGGGCGAGCCGTCGGTGGCGCACGCCACGAGGGAGAGGCGGCGGCCCGACGCTGGCGGTTGGCGGCACGCGCGCAGCGGTGGCGTGTAAAGCGCGGCAGCGCGCGCAAAGAGGCATCGGTAGCGCTCGGCGCGGCAGCGGTGGCGTGGGAAAGCGCGAGGACGGCAGGCGCGCGCGACGTGTCGGTGCCGTCTGGCGGGCGGGCGGTCGCCGCAGCGATGGCAGCCGACCGGTCGCGTCAACTGCCGGCCCGAGGCGGAAGGCTGGCGGCAGGCGCCCGGTCGCCGCATGCGCGGCAGTGGAGGGCGCAGACTACGAGGGTAGCAGGCGGGCGGCAGGAGATCCGCCGCGAGCAGTCGGCGCCTGCATGCACGCCGCCATTACTGCAAAGCAGTTAATTGCATGACGATACGGCCGTCCGCGCCATGTTGACACGTACGCCCCCACCGGTCAACGCCGACTTTTTTAAAAAAACACTCCATGCATCTGACATACTGGGCCCATGGATGCTAACTGCTCGGCTCGGCTCGCGTTCTCACGGCTGCCAAGCGGCTCGGCTCGTCCCGCAGCCGCGTATACACAGGCGCGCGGGGTTATCGGCGTGGACGCGCGGGGGTAATTTTTTTATATAAGACGATCGTGCCCCGGGCAGCGAAGGAGTATAGGGGAATCTCAGCCCTTGATGTATTTAAGAGGGTGTACCGAAACATAAGTGTTCTTTTGATGGTGCTACGGCGGGAAAACGCCGGCCTGAATCTATATATCCTAAAACCCGTAACTTCATTAATTTACAAACTGAAGACAAGAATAAAGAATGGAAAGACTTCATTAAGTTTTGAAGTTTTTTGTTAAATGGGTTAAAAGTCGGCACAAACCTCATCATAGGAGGGGGGGGGGTAGAATTTACTCTTTAGTCAAAAACAAATACAGTTAGAAAAGTTATGACCACGGAAGATTCTAGTCTCTCAGTCAATGACGAGAGAAGATTCCAGCTATTTGGGCGACTCATTTGTGGACGAAAATAACTATCTAGCAGGAACAACACACGAATTATCGCTTGTGTTTTGTTTTCCTTTGGCAAATATTTGTGGTTGGACTGGCGCAAGCGGATATCTAGCCGGTGGAGATTATTCAGACATTCCAAAATTTACAGTCGAAGCCCCGTTGTTCCACTTCGATTTCGGTAGTCTTCCTTAGGGTAGAATTTACTCTTTAGTCAAAAAACAAATACAGTTAGAAAAGTTATGACCACGGAAGATTCTAGTCTCTCAGTCAATGACGAGAGAAGATTCCAGCTATTTGGGCGACTCATTTGTGGACGAAAATAACTATCTAGCAGGAACAACACACGAATTATCGCTTGTGTTTTGTTTTCCTTTGGCAAATATTTGTGGTTGGACTGGCGCAAGCGGATATCTAGCCGGTGGAGATTATTCAGACATTCCAAAATTTACAGTCGAAGCCCCGTTGTTCCACTTCGATTTCGGTAGTCTTCCTTATGTGTCTAAATATTTTGGTAGGATTGTTGTTTGTTTGTACAACTGAGTGTTGCACTTGATTAAGATTTTTTGTATTAAGTTAAGGAACTTTCTCTCCAAAATACCGTACTATGTTACTTGACAATCTGTTTCTGTGGTAGCGTCCCTGCTCTTCTCCTTTGCGTCAGTCTCTCCCTCAGTGTAATCTGTTCGAGGCTTTGGCTGCTGCTGTTGCGCTTCTTTTTCTTCGGTTGTAAACTGTAATTACAACTTGTATATCCCTGTTTTACCTTCACTTCTAGCTAATGGGAGTTTTGTTTACAGCTCAAGGTATTCTTTTCCCGGGACAATCAAGCCTACCAATGGATAGCCAGACCCCACAATTTGGTGGATGTGAGGAAGAGAATAGAAGAAATAGAAAATGAGCGCAAGCCGTTCAATCACAAGTAGAAAGGAGCAGAACAAATGAGACTTTTGCAGCCATCAGCGTTAGAGGTACTGGAATGCAAGGGAGGAGTGTAGAAAAGGAAAAAATAGTAAACCTGTTATTGAGAAGCCAAGCTAATGAGCATATCTCCATCATTCCAATTGTGGGGCTTGGTGGTATAGGGAAAACCACATTGGCTCAATCAGTTTATGAGGGTCGACATCTTCAACATCCGAGCCTGGGTTCATGTATCTGAAAAGTTTGATTTACTCAAAATTATGAGGGCCATCACAAAAAGCGTAGATGCCAATATCAACCTCGACAACGTTACTTTGCAGTTTCTACAGGATTGTCTTCAAGACAAACTTGCTGATAAAAAGTACCTGATTGTTTTGGATGATTTCTGGGAAGAAGGGGGCGATAACCTGGAAGAGCTGAAGCGGATGTTACAACATGGCTCCAGTGGTAGCAGGATTATAGTTACTACGCGTAACCAACTTGTAGTGGAACAAATGAAGACTGGTATTCTTGCACATCAGAGGGTAATTCTCCCTGTTTATGAGTCTGACCAAATCAATTTGGGTTTTCTGCCAACCAATGACTGCTGGGAATTAAGAAAGATAAGAGCATTTAGGCTTGATGATGACCAGACTCACTTGGAACAAATCGGATATGAAATTGCAACTAAATGTGGTGGTCTACCTCTAGTGGCAAATGCTTTTGGGCAAGTAATGTCAGAGGATAGGTCCATCAAGGCATGGCAAGATATAAAAGTGAAGATGGTTGATGTGGGTTTCAGAGGCACATGTCAAAATGGCACATTAGAGTCCCTCAAGTTGAGCTATTACTACAAGAAGCGGGAGTTCAAAATTTGTTTTGCATATTTGGCGGCATTTCCCAAGGGCTTCCTTATAGACACCAACTGTCTGATCCAGCAATGGTGTGCTCTTGGATACATTTATTCAGAACATGATGGTGAAAGATGCATCAACTACCTTCTTGGGATGTCCTTTCTTCAGATTTCAGGACATCCTACGGTTAGTTTATCTAACACTACTTCGATCATTTCTGTTCGGTCATTGATGCCTTATCTATTAACTAGTTATATGAATTTTTGAATTTGATATGAAATCCAATCATATACTCAATGTTTAGGGACCCCTTATTTTCTTGCAAGAGTTCACTGTACACTTTCTTAAGGAAAAAAGTACCATAGTGGCATTCAGTTTCAACTCTTGGTCATGTTAGAATTAGAACCAAAACCTGTTTACTCTCCATCCTGAAAACTAAAGATAAAAAATATATAGTATGATCTAAGAAAAGAGTTTGTTCATCTTTTTACCCTTTAGCTGCGACTGTTTTTAGCACATTTAATTTTGCTATATATTTTACACAGAAAAATAGATAAAGCATTATCTCAAAAACTGAAGCAGAGGTAGTGCTTCAGGGATCATATTTGATACTCCCTCCATTTACTTATACAATGCCACTATGGAAAATACATTTTGCATCTATACAAGGCCACCAACAGTAATTGAGGCAAAAGTTAATGATATTTCCTCGTACAATACTCTGTTTATTACTTGCATGCATGCAGTCATAATGGTACTTCACTCTGTTTCCTATTCCTTCCTTGCATGCATGCGGCGTATTAATGATCCCGGTAAACAAAAAGAAAAGATGGTTCATAAACCAAGACATTAAATTTTACCTCGGTACCTGTAATCTGAGTTTGTGGCCTTATATATAAAAATGGAGGGAGTATATAAAGCCACATAAAACACAGAAATGTGGAATTAGTTGTGTCATTTAGTGGTGTTAAGACATGGTTTAATCAATATTAGTTGCGAGCATATGCTTAAACCTAATTACAATCAGTTTGGAAAGTTCAACATGTTCATAGCAGTCAAGGTGATTAATATGCCAACATTCTGCGCATTTCTATTAATAACGTAAGGATATAGATGGTATCATTGTCTAAAAAATCTTAACTAATATACTACTATGGAAATAAAAATCCTCATGCATTTATGTTTTATTTACATAATTGTAGTACTACCTCCAATCCAAAATCTAAGTTCTTTTATGTATTCATGTATTTATGTATTTATGTTTTATTTACATAGTTCAAGCTGTTAAACTTCAGATATCTTCAGATATGCACCGTACGTGACTTGTAGGCACCGTAAGTGACTTGTAGCGTATTTCAGTAGGATTCTTTCGGTTAGAGACTAGGAGGTGTTTATCTTCTGTAACCATAATTCTCTATCTCCTCCTAGCTTGATTCCCAAGTTGTAATCCTAACTGTATGCGCATCAGGACTTCGCACCCCTGCCTATAATACATATAGCGTCCCCTCGATACGAGGTAAGACGTTTTCCGCTTCGTACATGGTAGTCAGAGCCTCTCCTTTTCCCATCTAGAGCTTCTGTCAAACCCATCTAGCCTAGCCATGTCTTCCTCCGGCGCCTTCTCACCAAGCCTTAACAATCAGGTCACAGAGAAGCTATCACGCACGAACTATGTGCTATGGCGCACGCAAATCACACCTCAGCTGCGCGGCGCCGGCGTCTTCGGCTACGTCGACGGCACCAACCCGGAGCCGGCCAAGCTCCTCGTCACCGTCAAGGAGGGCAAGGAGACTTCATCGCCCAACCCTCTCCACCCTATATGGGTACGGGAGGACCAGCAGGTCCTTGGCTACCTGTTGAACAACCTCACAAAAGAGGTCCTGGTCACGGTGACCACGGTCACCACGGCGGGCGCGCTCTGGACGACGCTCGCGGCCATGTTCTCGTCGCAATCGGCGAGTCGCATCAACAACATACGCACCTCCCTCATTAACGCGCAGAAAGGTAACCTCTCGGTTGCCTCCTACTTCGCTGCCATGCGTGGCTATGGCGATGAGCTGGCCGCGGCGGACAAGCCCATCCAGGACGATGAGCTCCTCTCGTACATCATCCACGGGTTGGACGCGGACTACCAGCCACTGGTGTCGGCCCTCGACGCCCGTGTTACTCCTGCAACCCTCGACGAGCTCTTCGCCATGCTGTCAAACTTCGACCAGCGCATGGCACAGTTTCATGGATCCAGTGGTGGGTTCAAATCCTCCGCAAACCTGGCGTCGCGCGGCCGGGGTGGTGGCTCCCGCTCGCGTGGCTCCCCGCGCTCCAAAGGGCGATCTGGTGGTGGCGGCAACGATCGCAGCCACTCTCCTCAGCGCACGGGTGGTCGCGGGCGCGGGCGCAGGCACGGTGGTGGAAACCGCACGCGTCCAGAGACTCCGCGGTGCCAAATCTGCGGGAAGCCCGGTCACACAGCAAAGGATTGCTGGTACCGTTATGATGAGGATGAGGACTCTCAAGACGATGACAAGGTAGCTGCTGCTGCTGATGGTTCCTACGGTATTGACACCAATTGGTACGTCGATAGCAGTGCCACAAACCACATCACGAACGAGCTTGAGAAGGTCACCATGAAGGAAAAATACCGCGGCAAAGATCAAATCCATACTGCTAGCGGAGAAGGTATGGGTATAAGTCACATTGGTCACTCTATATTTCGTACCCCTAGTCGAAAACTACACATTAAGAAAATCTTGCATGTCCCTAGTGCACACAAAAATCTTCTTTCCGTTCATAGAATTGCTCTTGATAATAATGTTTATCTCGAATTTCATCCTTTTTTCTTCTTGATTAAGGATCAGGTCACGAGGAAAATCCTCTATCGAGGTAGATGTGTTCGAGGGCTCTATCCGTTGATTCCGGAGTTTCGAAGATACAATAAACAAGCTTGTGGTGCTATCAAGCTTTCGTCCACACGATGGCACGATCGTCTAGGACATGCCTCTTTTTTTTAGTAGAAAAATTGCTTAGGAAAAATAAGCTCCCGTTTGTTGGTGAGCGTCATGTTGAAACTATTTGTGATTCATGTCAGCGAGCTAAAAGTCATCAATTGCCGTATCCCGTCTCAACTAGTGTTTCTACCAAACCTTTGCAACTTATTTTTTCCGATGTTTGGGGTCCAGCCCCCGCCTCCGTTGGTAGACACATGTATTACGTCAGCTTTATTGATGACTATAGCAAATTCTCGTGGATATATGTCCTCAAAAGGAGATCCGATGTGTTTCAAGTTTTCCAAAACTTTCAAGCACTTGTTGAACGAAAGTTTGATAGCAAAATAATCGCTGTCCAATCCGATTGGGGAGGGGAATACGAAAAATTAAATTCCTTCTTCCAAAATCTTGGCATCTCACACCATGTGTCATGCCCGCATGCTCACCAACAAAACGGGTCCGCCGAACGCAAGCATAGGCACATTGTCGAGGTCGGTCTTGCTCTTTTGGCCGGCGCATCCATGCCTATCAAGTTTTGGAACGAAGCTTTTCTCACTGCTGTTAATATCATCAACATGCTACCTAGCCGTGTCATCAACAATGAAACTCCAGTAGAACGACTTCTTCACACTAAACCAGACTATAAGTCTCTCCGTGTGTTCGGGTGTGCATGTTGGCCCAACCTTCGTCCCTACAACAACCGCAAACTCATGTTTCGCTCAAAACAGTGCGTCTTCCTAGGGTATAGTGCACAACATAAAGGGGTCAAGTGTTTAGATGTCTCCACTGGCCGTGTCTACATCTCACGAGATGTGGTCTTTGATGAAACAAAATTTCCGTTTACTGACCTCCATCCCAATGCTGGTGCACTCCTTCGCAAAGAAATCCTTCTTTTGCCCTCTCATCTCACCAGTTTTGATCAAGGGGGACAAAATATTGATGATCCATTGACTAACCCATCTAATGATGTGCATGAGTTTTGTGTTGATGCAACAGAACAAAGCAGTGCGGAAACTACAAAAGCAGACGCAGAAAATGCAGAAAAAACGGCTCATGTTGAGCCATATTCTATGTGCCTCCCCGAGGGAAACAGATCCGCCTCGGGATCTGTCCAGCTGCAGCAAATCGGATCCTCCTCGGGATCGGTTCCTGCGAACGAGGCAGGTGCAGGCGCCTCGGGATCCCTCTCTGCTGACGGGGCACCTGCAGCCGCGGGAGCAGGCCCAGGCGCGGGCGCGCGCGCCGCGCTGTCCCCACATCCACGTGACATGTGCGGTCGGGCGGACGCGGCTTCGCATCGTTCTCCGTGCGGTCGGGCGGACGCGGCCCCGCACCGGTCTCCATCAGCCTGCGGTACGAGGTATGCCACCAATCCGGTGACGTACACGCGGCGCAGCGACGCACGACGCAGGGAGGGCCCGACCGGCGCGGAGATTCAGGCGGATACGCCATCATCACGCCCTGACGATCTGCATGCACATGCAACGGCGGGATCGTCTGCGGCCGATTCACGTGCTCCGCTTCAACAGTCAGCCGCAGAAAATCAAACAGCATCTTCATCGGGATCTGAGCAGTCTGCAGGATCTCCTGTGGTCACCGATTCTGCTGTTTCCCAACCACGACGTACATGGCTGCAACAAGGGGTAATTCAACCCGTTAATTACAAGCATATAACCAAGTATGGTATGATTTGTTCCACAGGTGAACCAGATGAGCCTAACACCCTTGAAGCAGCATTGTGTGATGAAAAGTGGAAGAAAGCCATGCATGAAGAGTACATGGCATTGATGAGAAACAAAACATGGCACCTGGTTCCCCCACAGCAGGAACCACAGCAAGGTAAAAATCTGATTGATTGCAAGTGGGTTTTCAGGATCAAGAGGAAAGCTGATGGAACCATTGATCGTTATAAGGCTAGATTGGTTGCAAAAGGCTTCAAACAGAGATATGGCATAGACTACGAGGACACCTTCAGTCCAGTAGTAAAAGCGGCCACTATTCGCCTTGTCTTATCTATTGCTGTCTCTAGAGGGTGGAGCCTCAGACAGCTCGATGTTCAGAACGCGTTTCTCGATGGTGTTCTGGAAGAGGAAGTGTACATGAAACAACCTCCTCGTTTTGAGAGTAAGAATGCTCCTTCTTATGTGTGCAAGCTTGATAAAGCGCTGTATGGGCTAAAGCAAGCTCCAAGGGCATGGTATGCTCGTCTCTGTCACAAAATGCAAGCACTTGGTTTTGTTCCGTCTAAGTCTGACACGTCATTGTTTATCTACAAGAAGTCCAACACATGCATATTTGTTCTCATATATGTTGATGATATTATTGTGACTAGCTCATCTGATGAAGCAATCACAGGACTTCTCAAGGACTTGAGTGCAAACTTTGCTATGAAGGATCTTGGTAACTTGCACTATTTTCTTGGGATTGAGGTGAAGAAACACAAGGATGGACTTCTCCTCTCTCAAGAAAAATATGCAACTGACCTGGTCAGGAAAGCTGGATTGCAGGGATGTAAACCCTCACTTACTCCATTATCTAGCTCAGAAAAATTATCCCTTGCAGAAGGTGAGCTTTTGAGTAAAGAGGACAGCACTAAGTACAGAAGTCTGGTAGGAGCCCTTCAGTATCTCACGCTTACCAGGCCTGATCTTTCTTTTGCTGTCAACAAGGTCTGCCAGTTTCTTCATGCACCCACCAATGTTCATTTGACAGCCGCAAACCGTATAGTTCGATATGTTAAGCATACCTTGAGTTTGGGACTGAACTTCAGCAAATCCCCATTCACTCTTGTTAGTGCTTTTTCTGACTCTGACTGGGCAGGTTGTCTGGATGACAGACGTTCCACTGGTGGTTTTGCAGTGTTTTATGGACCAAATTTGATATCATGGTGTGCACGTAAGCAGGCTACTGTATCCAGGTCAAGCACAGAGGCTGAGTACAAAGCATTGGCAAATGCCACAACAGAGATAATATGGGTTCAGTCCATGCTGAAGGAACTTGGCATACAAAGCAAGCAGGCTCCTTGTCTGTGGTGTGACAATCTTGGTGCCACGTACCTCTCTGCAAATCCAGTGTTCCATGCCAGGACAAAACATATTGAGATAGATTTTCATTTTGTCAGAGAAAGGGTTGCTCAGAAGCAACTTGACATTCGCTTTGTGCATTCCAGAGATCAACTTGCAGATGGATTTACAAAGCCTTTGCCTACAATAAGTTTCCAAGACTTTAAGCATAATCTCAACTTGATGAAGTTGTGATTAAGGGAGGGTGTTAAACTTCAGATATCTTCAGATATGCACCGTACGTGACTTGTAGGCAGCGTACGTGACTTGTAGCGTATTTCAGTAGGATTCTTTCGGTTAGAGACTAGGAGGTGTTTATCTTCTGTAACCATAATTCTCTATCTCCTCCTAGCTTGATTCCCAAGTTGTAATCCTAACTGTATGCGCATCAGGACTTCGCACCCCTGCCTATAATACATACAGCGTCCCCTCGATACGAGGTAAGACGTTTTCCGCTTCGTACACAAGCATTTTTAGGTCTGAAATATGAAACTGATATATTTATCTCACTAGATTTGTCATGAAAATCATTGTTCCAAATGTATAATTTTCATATGAGAACATGTTTACAAAGAAAAACAGTCAAAGCACTATCTAAAAAACCGCGTCAATGTCCAAAACATTCACGTACTTGTTTGCACATGACCGTAGGTACTATATTTGTATGAACATATGATTGCATATTAAGATTTAAATGATAGTTGCATAAAGATTAATCACTTGGTAGTCTGCGTCCCTAATCTGCCCAATGACTTTTGCCTTTATTCTACCACATGTTTTGATAGTAGTTACTTTTGCAGGTTAATCAAGGTCCAGTGCATGCCAATGCTTCTCGGAAGCTTACCATGCATGATCTGGTACATGATCTTGCCTCGAAAATTATTGACAATGAATTCCTTGTTCTGGATCCTGAAGAAAATGGAACAAGGAGTTAGAAAAAAGCTATTCATTGCCGGCATGCAGAGTTGATACAATACCAGAATCAATCCAATGTTTTCGATTGTCTGCCAAAAAAGCTTAGATCACTCCATATTAGAGATTTGCAGAAGTGGCAACTCCCCCCAAAGGCATTTTCTCGATCCAAGTACATACGTGTCTTGGACCTAGCATGTTCAGCACGGCAACTCACTGAAGGCCAATCTACGTCAAGCAACATTATGCTGCCACGTTCCATCAAAAACCTGAAGCTACTTAGGTACCTTGATTCCACGGGATTGCCAGTTCCTTTACTTCCTAAGTCTGTGTGTACACTTCAGAATATGGAAACTCTGATTATGTCCAATTGCTCACTTGAAACATTGCCTGACAATATCTGTAGCCTCCACAAACTTCGTTATCTGGACCTATCCGGTAATAGAAGCCTTTATAAGCTACCTATCTCATTGGGTAAGCTCTCTAAACTCTCTTTCCTCAATTTGTCTGGGTGTTCCATCCTCCAAGTGTTGCCTAAATCCATCTGTGAGCTGCCATCTTTAGAACAGCTAGATATCTCATAGTGTTGTGTCATTCAAAATCTCCCTGATAAATTTGGTAGCCTTCTACAACTCATATTCCTAAACTTATCAGGGTGTTTCATGCTCCAAGAGTTGCCTGAATCCATCTGCCAGCTGACATGTTTACAACACCGAGAACGGATTTTCAACTCCCGGGTGTCGGGACACCCCCTGCTTCTCCTGCCTCTGAACTGATCCCTGTTCTGTGATCACGTTGTAATTTGCAGTGCGCCAGTTGATGCACATGGGCCTTGCCACTGTACTGCATGCAGAGGGATCTATCCCATCACTGCGCACTTTTTCTTGACTTGTCCGGATATGAGAAGTTAAGTTTTATTCTCACGTGACAAGCAGACAACTCTCTCTCTCTCTAAACCTTGCATGCAACTCCCTCTCTTCTGACCCTTGCATGCAACACACTCTCTCGGCAACACACTAGTATCTCTCTTTTAATAACTCGGCATGAAGCAGACAACTCTCTCTCTCTCTCTTAACCTTGCATGCAACACACTCTCTCTCCTACCATTTGCATGCAACACACACTCTCCTTTTATTTATTTCAATTCTTGCCATCTTGAGTCATGTGATATGGGTGGGCCGCACGCAGAATCTATATGCTGTCACTTCATCCATGACCGCATGACCTCCTGCCAGCCTACACCTGCCAAACCTGGTTCAGCATGCAAAAAAGCCTGCCTAATTACGCTGCTACTGCAATGCGTCTGTAACTGGATAGAGGCTGCACGAATCTTATTGCCACTGGACGGACAGATTTGAGGGTGCCTAGACTCCCGGGTGCCATCACACCTTTTCGTTACAACACCTAGATATGTCAGAGTGTCGTGCCATTCGAAAACTCCCTGACAAATTTGGCGCCCTTTTGAAACTCATATTCCTAAATTTGTCAGGTTGTTCCAAGATAACCAAACTACCTGACAATCTTAAACTTGAGTCTTTAGAGCATATGAACTTATCAAATTGCCACTAGCTAGAAAACCTGCCAAAAGATTTTGGCAACCTTCAAAGACTTGGGTTCTTGAGCCTTTCTTATTGCTACAAGGTTTCATTGCTGCCAGAATCATTTTGCCAACTTTTTCATTTGAATCCTTGGATCTTTCAGACTGCCATGAGCTCAGGGAACTTCCTGAATATTTTGGTAACCTTTTTGAGCTTGAATCTTTGAACCTAACAAGTTGTTGCAAGCTGCAAGTACTGCCCGAGTCATTGTGCAAGTTATCTAAGCTGAGGTGTCTCAATTTGTCTTATTGTATGAGGCTTGATAAGCTCCCACCCTCGTTCGGTGACCTTAAGCTTCAATCATTGGACATATCTTCTATAGAATCTCTCATTGCCTTGCCAGATAGCATTGCTGAAATGACAAGTCTCACTCGATTTCAGGCCATTCAAGGAGCTCCTGATGTGTTGGCACGCGTTCAGGAAATTAAAAAGCATCTTATTATTTCAGAAGAAATAGAGCATATTGTACAACAGATAGAAAATAAAGGATGCAGCAGTATAGTGGAACTTGCAGATTTGACTTGTTATGAGTTGGATGTTCAAGAACTTCAGAATGTCAGACATCCAGAAGACGCGGAGAGAGCAAAGTTGCGTGATAAATCAGATCTGAGGCAACTAACTCTTTGCTGGGGAACCGACGGAGGCGAGGATGAATCTGTGTTGGAGAAGCTCACACCTCCCCGGACTCTTGAATATTTTGGTCTAGAGGGGTATATGAGCAAGGATTTCCCTAAATGGATGTCTGACATCTCTTCCTACCTCCCTTCTCTTACCTTCCTCGCATTTCAAGATTTAGGAACATGTGATACTCTTCCTCCATTTGGGCAGCTGCCAAATTTAAGAAGCATATATATGGAAAACATTCCCAACGTCGGGAAAATAGGCAAGGAATTCTTTGGGCAGGGCACAAAGTGTTCAAAACTAAGATCGATACACTTAGAGTCGATGGAGAATTTGGCTGAATTCTGGACAACAAGGTCTGGTGAAGAAAATGAAGAGTTCTTAATTCCTAATTTGCACAAATTACATTTATCGAACTGCCCAAAATTGAAGTTTCTGCCATATCCGCCAAGAAGCATGGTTTGGTACTTGGAAAACATTGATGAGATTATTCCAGAAGCAGGATTTGGGACGCTTTCATCTTCTGCTCTTCCTTTTGAAATGGTAATAAATAATTGCAGCTTTTCTCCAGATAATTGGGATAGACTTCATCATTTCCCCACCCTTGAGTTCTTACAAGTTGAGTCCTGCAACGGCTTGAGGACATTGCCAGAGGTCATTAGATGCTTCACCCCTCTAAAAAACATAGTTTTGAATTCATTGAAGGAATTGGAGTCACTACCGAAATGGTTGGGGTGCCTCATTTTCCTGCAACGTGTTCTCATCCAGGATTGTCCCAAGCTAACATCTTTTCCTGAAAGCATGAAGAACCTTACTGCTCTGAAAGTGCTAAGCCTGCAAGGGTGCAAAGGCTGGGAAATATTGCCGGAATGGATAGGGCAGCTCACTTCCCTACAAGAATTTCAGATCATTGATTGCCCCAACCTGACATATTTGCCAGAAAGCATGAGGGGCCTTTCTTCTCTAACAGAGCTTTGTATAAAGGTGTGCCAAGGCCTAGCTATGTTGCCGGAATGCCTAGGGCAGATCATTTCCCTGCAAAAACTTTACATCATCAATTGTCCCAACCTGACTTCTTTGCCAGAAAGCATGAAGGACCTTTCTTCTTTAACACAGCTTTATATAAAGGAGTGCCAAGGACTAACTATGTTGCCAGAAAGCCTACCACAGATCATTTCCCTGCAAAAACCCCACATCATCGATTGCCCCAACCTGATATCTTTGCCTCAAAGCATACAGAACCTTACCGCCTTGAATAAACTCTACATTTGGGGCTGCCCTATTCTGAGAAAGAGGTGCCGGGGGGAATATGCTGGCCTTATTTCTCACATCCCGGAAGTCACTTCTATCTCTTATTTACTAATTGGAGGCACTATTCATGATCTCTCATTAATCCACATCATCAAATTTAATTAAACCGTTAGATTGTAAAATTGACGTTCAAGATAGAAGGAAAAGTTAACGTAACGTAGATGGTTTAGTCCTATAGAAAACGCACGTGACACGTCCAATGTTAGTTAACCCAAAGAAGGAAAGGCTCACGTCAAGAAAAAAAAAGGAAATGCTCACGTGAAAAGAAAACAAGAAAACCTCCACGTATTTCCCCAAAATTTGGAAGGATTCCTCAAAAAAAAAAAGGAAAGGAAACCCTCACGTGAATAGAAAAGAAGGAAAGCCTCCACCCATTGCCACAAAATTAGGAAGGAAAGCCTCCGCCTCCACTTAAAAAAACGGAAATCTCCTATCCCAGCGTATTCAAGTCATGCATCAATCGGTCTCTCTCGTTCTACTCAGGAAAACATACTAGCGTAGATTCCTCCAAGATTTGACGTACAAGGTTCTTTTTGGCCAATTTCCTCCAGTTCAATCAGCCAGTGCATGGTGCAGAAGCGGCATGTGCGTATAGCATCTCTGGCGAATCATATAGGTATGCGATTTCGTGGCTCCATAGCACGAAGCAACAATGGCAGATTTGGCGGCCATCCTTCGTGGTGTTGGCTGAAACTCTCCGCTCGACTTCAGAACAAGTTTCACTCATTTGATCTAAGGTAAGAAACGTGATATTTTCTTTCCGGTCGGATCCATCTGCAGATTCAATCTCGAAAACTTCAGATCATAAATTCATTTAGGGACGACCACGGAATTGAACTACAGGGGTGTTGGTCGTCCAAGACTGATTCGATTCAGATTGTGGTTTGATGCAATAATCAAAATTATTTATATACGTGTCATTCTTCCACACAAGGCTGGGGTGAATATATTCTACAACTATGTATAACCCTCCTCCACTGTCTTGGTAGCAGATGTAAAGTCTAGATAACTGTCCTCCACGTTGGGCAGCAACATTAGGATGCCATCACGTCGTAAAGTCTTTGTGTGGTCGGAGTAGATCACAGTTGTCGTCTCTGGCTATGGCCAATGTGGCAGATACAAGCCTTTCTAATCTGCATACTCTATGTGTTAAGCTCAAGTATAGTTGTCTCTTACAAATATACATTGTTAATCTCCCTTTTCCTCTGTCTGAAATCAAGGAAAATGTTCTTACGGAGAATAGTAGATCCCAATATGAGATATCTTTTAGTCCGTGTTTATCTTCGACTGGCTGGCAAGCCGCTTGCTCACAACAGTCGAATACCAGATCCGCGTACTGTCTACTCCGTGGCATCTTCAACCCTGTGTGCCGCCTCTCGTCAATTCACTCAACATGCTCAACATTCCATTGTTAGATCTCCTAGAATAATTTTAGAAATTTTTGTTTCGATGTATATTTTCCACTCTTGCAAGGATTGAATCCTCGGTAGTAATTAAAATCCTAAATTTTTGTACACGTATTATTTTCACAGTAGTAGGCACGTCAGTAATTATTAAATTGAGGCATTATGTTCTCTTATCTGATGCACATCAGTTATTTTGATGAGAAGATGATGCAAAATCGATGGTAAACCATCTGCAGACCCTCTAAAGTTGCAGTACTGTTTTCTAGAGTTTGTGATAAGTTACTTCTATGTGAATTGAGAAAGAAAGAGATGAGAATTTACTATAGTAGAATATTTGTTCTTTTATTAGGGAAAAGCAATCTTGAGAAGCGAGCTTCCTAACTTCCTATCTATTAGATTGGATGGCAAAATTGCAACATGGAACACTCAGCCATGCATTGATTAATAGTTTTCTTTGGGATTGCCCATTCCTGTAGGCTTTTGATTTGAGGTTAATAAAACTCGCACTACTTCGGTTTACAGGTGCCTGCTTCTATTGTTTAATCCATCAGGCACTTCCATGGATTAATATATCAGGTGTGTATGCAAAATACATCTATGGAATATGATCTTTTCATAAATCATTGGTTTACCACTTATGAGTTCAGTTGGTTTGATCTCATCAGGAGTATTACTTCCCAGCAACTCTTTGTGAGTCCTCCTAGACATTGGCCTCCATGATTTAAGTATATTATTTAATGTAATTAAATTCTTCTCACAATATAAAAAATTGATATCCCTTAAAATCAACGTGTCTTTTGTAGCACATACAGTGGGCAATCGGCTTCGTCACGGCATACTGCTCGAGCTTGCAAAAGGGAGTGGAGCAGCGAGACGAGGACGATGCAGGATGTAATCACACTTCCATGCGGTCAGGCCGTGGACATTCATGTTGAAGTCCTGTTTTAAATCTAACATATGTTTTTTGTACTATGTCTATGTTAATCTCATCTACACTCCAGGTAAAAACAAGATCTTATATGCACAACTATAATAATAATAATAATAATAGGCCAGTATAAGGATAAAAGTATCCTTCTGTTTCTAAGAAAATGAACGTTTACTTGATATACTAATTTTCCGCGATGTGAGATGTAAGGAAGCATGATGAAATCAACATGACAAATATGTATTTTTAAGTTTTGGCTACAAACATGCATATTTGCATCTCCAAGATGGTGTGATGTTTATATGTTATCACTCATTGAAAATCAAACTCCATGTATGATCAATGAACTTGAAATTTGTACAGCTCCACTTTCATGTCTACATCTTTTAATTCTTATATGTCTTGGTTTGATATTTTATATGGGCTTGGCCTGACAATCTTCGTAAATATGACTCCGATTACCTTCTGTTGGTCTATGGGGAACATCATAGTCATAGAAAGTAACTTCAGGAATATACATCAACACAAAATCTATCTATTGAGGTTAGTTGTGTGATTTGATTACTTTAACTTTATGGTGGACTATTCGGTGATATTCAAAATTTAACTTTCACGTCAAAAAAATCCATCATCCATGGAAAATTGGAGTGTGAAACCACATCAAATAAAAATAATAATTATGGATCATGTTTTGTGTTTACTGTTTCATGATTAAAAATTGTATCTACAAGAATATACAATAGTGATAAAAATATAGAGAAATATCTAGCCCGTGCAGGTGCACGGGTTAACGACTAGTACCTATACTAATTACAGACTTCCTAGAAATTACCACGTTAATCTGTAATTAGGAGCCGTTAATCTGGTGGGACCGAGTTATTACGGTCTAGATCTTCCTAATTTTTTTACGGAAAAAACTATTGTGGAAAACACTATTAACCATCGTATTATGGTAGGAATCTCTCCCACGTGCAAGCAATCTAGATCTTCCTATTTGTTTTACCGAGAAAACTATTGTTAAAAAACTCTTAGGCATCGTATAGTGGTAGGAATCTCTCACGTGCAAGCAAACTCTCAATCATGGATGCCATCCTGCCGCAATAACGAATATCCAGTCATCTCTCCCCTCCTCGAATTTTACTTCAATTGCAAAATATAGCAACAGAATTATCCATCACGGAGACCAAGCAGGAAGAACAAACGGGAAATAGAGAGGATCAGGTCATGGGCTGAATTGTCCTGCACCTGGTCGTTCGAAGGGAAACGGAGAGAAACGGCGGCGGCTGGCTAGCGCCGCGGCGGACTTGGCTGGGCAAGCGAAAGGTGGGGAATGATAGGGGCGCGCAGCGCTGCTTCAACCTCCAGGCGGCAGCCCACACTCTCCCGATGTCCGTCTCCTGCTGCAGCAATAGCCAACAGCACGGTGCGGACGAAGTTGCTGCTGGGCTGTGGTATTCTACTGACACCGCGGCTATCTAGAGGATGGACTCGAAGGGCAGCAAAGAAAAGAGTCTGGGGTCAGGTAAAGGTTTGCTTTCTGAAATTATGAAGTTCTTTTAGTGTAATCTGAATTTCAGTCAACTACAGATCTTAAATTCTTAGTGATCTCCTGATGCTATGATTTCCGAAACGCATATATTTGACAAGATATTTATTTTTACACCTTATTAGTGTTTCCCTTACCTTACAATCTGTCCATCTTCCATCATTGTTTGTGCTATGGATGATTATACCTCCGTTGAAAACTTTCTTCAATAATCTCCTTAATGTGTCAGTTCATTATCAATGTTCCATTAGCGAGAAAAACATTATGTGATATTTGCAGCCTACCCAAGCATGACGAACCCACCATTGTTCTCACCTTATTGGCCGCCTCTTTTCATCAGCTCAATCTTCTATCTTCTCTCACATAATCCTTTTGTCAGGAAGCTACACACGACACGGTTCCTCCCTCGATGTTACCTCAATAGCTGCCTGGTGTATTAGCCATTGGTTTACCCACTGTTTAGTCCTATATATAAATACCAGCATACGAAGATAGCACACGTTCCTTGCCATGGTCAGCCAACGCTTGATGCAGTCCATCCTATAAGGTATGCAAGGAGCAATGATGGAGTAGGTTTTCATTTCTGGAGATTTTATGTTGTCACCCTGAAGTTTGAGACTTGGTCTGTAAAGAGCATGTACAGTCTAGGATTTCGTTTTGGGGGGATTTTGATGACATGCATTCATTAGTTTTCGACCCTGTCATATATACTGCAATGGGTAAGATTTGTAGGTGCTATACAGTTCAATTAATTTGGGGATTCAATTCAATAAAAATGTTGATATACGTCTACACATTGAACTCGAGCATCGCTTCTAATTTTCTCGGAAAGTGGATAAGTCAGTTTGGAGCATTACATGATTTGCCAAATCTACTTCTCTACGTTTCTTACATGGTTTTGTCAACTTGGATCTGTTCTTTCTATTTTATGCTTCAATGATCCAATAAAGATATGTGGATATTTGAATCATAAATTACGCTTCGTGTTGATGGAATTTCTTTTGATAGTGCTCTCTGCAGACTTGGTGCGTATATGCATTCAGAAGGTCAAGAAGTCAGCACCTTAGCAGTATGTATTCAAAGCAACAAAGAAGATCGAAAATGATGCCCAAGTTAACCTCTTGGTAGTAATTCCTCACATTTCATCTACTTGGTTATCTTAGTGTCGTCCATATAATAAAAACATATCTGAGTTGATTTTTGTACAGTTTACGTACTCTGTACACCATGTTGGGACTTGCTTAGTAAGAGCTGATATTGACTTAAGATCAGATTAATAACACCAATAAACTTCCAAGAAATGTATGTTGTTGTGGTGGATATCTACTTTGTACATACATGTGCATAGTTTACTAGACACACATCATGACCAGATAAAGTTTAGTCTCTATTTCTTTATTTAAGCAGAATATATGGTCTTGCATGTGTCTATTTCCATTCTCATATAATTGAAGGAATCATGTTATATGATCCAATCTAATACCTTATACTTTAACGAAAGAGAGCAGGTTATGCCCAGATTAATTTTGATATCATGTTCTGTAACAAATGTCTACGAAGAGATCATTGGTATGTACACTTTGGATGCTCTCAAGTTTATGGATCTCAGATATATCTGAGTTGTTTCGAGTGCATGGAATATTTAATGACAATGAAATTTTATCAAATCATCAAAAGAACAGTTGGGCAGTCATGAATTTGTCATTCTGGACATCTTTTACGTTGGCTTAATTTGGTGCAAATAGTTCATTATTCATGGTATCTCTCATTTCCTTCTTACTTTCTGGTGAAGTCAATTAATTAATGGACAGACAAATAGGATGTTTATCTATATAGATGGTGCTACTTGGAATTATTATTTGTTAGTATGAAATGATATTCTTATGTTGTACACACATAGATATGCGCCACTTCAAGAATTAACTATATTATTTGTTAGTACGCAAATTGATTTTGGTTGCAACAACCACAGTAGCCTCCCTATTTTTGACAATGTCTGCATAATGTTCAAGTTCTACATTTTTGCAACAATGCCAAGAAAACATATTATTCTTTCTTTGCAAATATTTATTGATGCAAACATATCGTTCTGCCCTATTTCTCTATCAGATCATGGATCAATATATGTCCGTAATTTGCAAGCTAGCCCTAATATCATAGCTAATTGGTCCCTAATTTTTTTGTCTTCTAAGTGAATATTACTTCACTGTATTATTGTAGGCTGAACAAACTAATGGCCTCCACCATATCTATTAGATTTCCGGCCCAAATGAAGAACAAAGTATCACCATATTGGGGGCAATGAGTTAATTCCATCAAAAAACTAATCAATGTCATATTTGCCATGTTGAATGGTTACTTTTTGTAATCTTATAACTACTTCTTACATTTGTTCTTTAACACATACGACATACCGTACAACATGAAATATTTCTTTCTCCTATCTGACAGAGAGTGAGTGTGTGTACATGGTTTACCGGTACCACAATTTCCATCATTTAATGGAAGATCACATATAGCGCTGAAATTTAAGTAACTAGCCCGTGCGAATGCACGGGTTCACGACTAGTTAGTTTAGGAACCAGAAGAATGAGAGGTATGAAACTCCCAAATTAAATATTCGCTCCTCTTAGTTACTTAAGTTTATTTGCACATGCTTTTGCAATATCCGTGATGACCTCAGAATTATTTACAAGGATGCATTCTTTGGTGTCTGTTCATACTTCATGTGTGTGCTCAGTCGCATTACATGAGTCATGATTTACCATCAAGCAGATCTTATTACCACGATATTCTCTAATGTGGATCAAAGCATTCTTTCTGTACATTGTTTATATGGACACGGAAAGATAACTTAATGTTTTATGCAGAGCTGGGGTTGACTTGTGAAGACGCGAGAGCTATTTTTTTTTAACTGTGCGAGGTTATCAGGATTCCGGAGAATGGCAGTGGTTTTTCTGGTGCGAGTAAAGCCTGACGGTGGTGTATTCCAGGCGATCTAGAACTCTCTGTAATGTGAAGCTGGGGATTTTTTTTTTTTGAAACTGATGAAGCTGGGGCTTTCCTATCGGGCGTGGCCTTCTAGCCAAAGTAATGTGGAATTGGGGAGTCGCAGTTGCTGCAACCAACCTGACGCGATGGCGGACAACCAGTTCATCTGTAAGTCTACGGCTGCACTCTGACCCTACTGCGGCACGGCAGAAAGATCCACTTTGATTCAGTGTTCTGATCGTCTATATTTTCGTGCCGTGGCCCGTGGATTTTTGGAGCTTGCTCTGCTAATCCGTGTTCTTTTTCTTACTTAGCAGTGGAGAAGGCATGAAGAGGCCCACATCTGAAAATCCGTTCGGCAGGTAATTATTCAGTCTGCTCTGCAGACTTATAAAAGAGATAGTCTCAGCATCGACGCCGACAATGTTGTCCAGAACATGCACTCTGAAGTCTGAAAAGTGTAACTATCAACCGAATTTTACTGTTTAGGTTCAGTTCTATGGAATGACGCAAGTTCTTTTATTCATTATAAGAAGAGAGTGCCACAAGTTTTTCAAAAGAGTTGTGATGATCTGGAAAAAAACTCTGAGCAGTTATCTCTAAGTCTAATGTAGAGCTGGTAACATCCCTGTTGGCAAAAGACGTGCTTATGTTCAAATACGCTAGCAGGTCGATTATTTCCCAGATTCACCAAGTGTATTAAATCTGAATTTTAAGCATTCTGTTCCTGACTGTGCATTCAGGTACTGTGCGAGGAAACGATCAAACAAACAAGTTCAGCTCTTATCTCTCCTCTGTTGCATAACCAATCGGAAATCCTAATCAGGGAGACTGAGTTGTACTACAAGCTTAGGTGTGTGCAAGTCATGGTGGTGAATCAAGCTTTGTTAACCTAAGTTTCGATTTGTTCTGGCCAATGCCGACTCCTGAACCTTATCTTATTTCCTCAACATCCAAAGCTAACATGGATAATTCCTCATGCAGGAAGGACAGCCCGAGGCCGAGCAGGATGTGCGAGCTTCGACACGGGACGGGAAACACTCTCATCCAGAGCTGATAATTGATACGGAGATTACATCTTCAGTTACTGTTGGTGGTAGGCCAATGTTTGAGGTTGCAGTAACATTCACTGCCCTTCTCCAGATGGTAAGCACACCTCTCTTTCAGCCAGGTTTTGATGCACCTCCAATGTACACCTTCTAAGCTTTCTTCTTACTTCAGGTGCACAGCTCGGACAGCATGCAATCGGAAATTGAGTCTGACGGAAAGCGAAGGTGGAGATGGGACGATATGGAATCCAGGAGGTGCCACAAAATGATCTGGATCTGGACTGATTATGCAGGATCGCCGATGTTTTTTCTTGTATTCAAGTGTCAGCTTGGCTGCAGGTTGATAGGCAGGGTGAAGTAGTATTGCGCTCTTTTGAATGTGCATGTCTTGGGACTAGCTACAGTGCGAAATGATGTAAATGCACAATGTATGATCTTACAACCTTCCATTATAAGATCACTAAAATACAGCTAAGTAGCAGCAACTAAGCTGACAAATACAGCGTCCACAACGTTTCACTGTCGGGCGCGTATCTCGGCTGGTTTCGCTGCTCCTCCGTTAGTGAGGAGCGGACGCGGGCGATCTCCGCCCGCCGTGCCGCCCCTTCAGGTACCGGCGGCCCCGGGACGCCGCCGACGCTCAGTCTCCACGCCCCCGGCACGCGCATGTTAGGAGGCGCCGGGTACTCGGCCTCGTAGAGAAGGCGCGCCTCCGACTCCTGGAGGCGTCGCCGGCCGAAGCCGTTCTCCGCTGCACCGTCGCCAGGGAACCTCTCGGCCATGCTTTGCTCGTCGCGGCTGGAGGGGAGTGGGGGGAAGGCTGTGGCGCTCGCCGGCGGGAAGAAGGCTTTTGCGAGAGGGAGAGGGGGAGGCTGTGGCGCTCACCGGGCGGGGAGTGGGCGCCTTTTATAGCCGAAGCCGGGTGGCGAGGAGGCGGCATGCGGGAGGACGCGTGGCGGTGTGGGCGGGACGCGCGTCGGCGGCGTCTTCACTGTGCCACCCATGAGGCATCAATGGAGGCTGACCGGCGCGGCAGCCTTGGCATTGGTTCCCGCAGGAACTGAGGCGATGAGGGCGACGAAGCGGCCGTCTCGCTGACTCGGCGGGCCCGCGGCTGTTTCGCACAAAAACACTCGCCCTGGCGCCCCCGGGCGCCCCCCAGCGCGTCAGGTTCGGCCTGGGTCTACCGGTGCTGATTTCGGCCCAAGCCGGCGAAAAACGGGCTCCCGGGGGCTCAACTGGGTCGTTTTTTCGGCGCCGGCGCGAAAAAAACGTCTGGAAAGGCCGTGTTGGGGCCGCGGCTGGAGATGCTCTAAGTGGATACCCGTTCATTTCTCCCACCTCAACCAATCAAGTAGATGCTTTCCACCAAATTGCTCATTCTTGAAGCTGGAGCTAGATGAAAGCCAAATATTCTCTTAATATCAGGTAGAGAAAAGTGTATCATTAACAAGAACATGTAAATGACATTCTATAGGATGCCATGTTGAGGATGAAACATTCGATTTCATAGTATAATTGAAAATAAAAGGGCAACCAAATGAAAGATGGCAATCACTAGCTAGGTATCATAAAACGGCAAAGAAAGTGGCTACATAGGAAATGGGAAACATGGGCAGCTCAGAAACCAGAAGGCAATTGATTGTTCACGAACGTAACATCTATTTCAACATAAGAGCTAATCATCAAACCACCATATTACTTCCATGATAGTCCCATGGAAGATGGAACTTGGACACCAAAATGTCAATGGGATGATCTTGGCCCCAACCCGTCAGATCAGGATAGATGGTCATTTGATTTAAATAGGAAGACAAAGATATAGACCGTTATGAAAATTAAGATTCTATTCTCGTGCCTAGAATCGAGTCTTCGCTAAATCAAGGACACCACATACTCCATTCTTATCTAATCCCAGTGCATGCCCTTCTGTCCTTCTCATCAATGACACCGTGGTTGGCCAACCCTCGCTCGTCGGAACCATACCCATCATCCTCATGTGACGTTTGGTCCGTCGGTATCCTATATACCTAAATAGTTGATCCGCACTAACTCTAATTCTTTTAACATGCAAATATGCCACATCATGCCACATGCATGCATGAGGAAAAGACCCACATTAAAATGCACCATGCATACTGATCATATTTAATAAATATTCTACAACAATAGAATAAGCAAATATTATACTATATGTTAGTTTCAATCCACATATTGTTAGTCTAAATACTAACGTTTCATTGAAACAAACCTCATAGAAATAACTCGAAGCAATTCTCGCAACAACACGCGATGGTATCATCTCTAGTTCACCAATAAAGCATGCACCAAGGAGGATGCAAAGCAAGATAAGACTTTAGGGCCCTCCCACCAACCCAACCACATAAATAGGGAAGATACACAGAATGATGAATCCAACCTGCCATGTTGACACTAAAAGTGCATTCAGACATAGGAGGTTGTGTATAAAATGGATGCCCATTTTCTTCAGTGGAGAGAGCAAAAGGCAGAAAGACTGGGGTCGATATCTGTGAGTGGGAGGTGGAAGCCCAGTCATATCAATGCATTTCGTGTCTTTCATTTTCCTTTTGGTGTAACCGAAAAAGAACTTCTGTTCTAAAACAAAGATAAGTTCCCCTGCTAGAGAACATAAAAAGGTCGACTAACCATTCTTTTCATTTACTGGAGAAAAACAACATTCTTTTCATTTTCTCTTTCATCAATAGAGATGACAGTTTCATTCTGAAATCTATGTATGGAAAAAACATGTTGCGACTCCAGTTGACTTGAATGTCATACAAAACATAATTAGAGCATCTGCATCCAGACCCCTGCATTTCCAGGCAGACAGCTCGGACAGTGTCTAGACAGAAGAGAGAAGAAAAAAAATCATCAAACGGACCTCTCGAATTGTTTAAATATGTTTGAGTTGTCCATGAACCCTCATATCCGGCCCATATGTAAGGACGATATGAAGGCGTCCGAATGTGTCTGGGCAGTCCGTCAGGTTTGAATTGTCCTATTTGTTACCACTTTCTCTTTTTGTCTGTTCTTTTCTGTTTCTGTCTAAACATAGCCATCAATCATATGCATGTGACTAGACATATATAGGAGAAAAAGTGAAGAGCATGGCTGTATGCACGGATAAATCAGACCTTGGCATACATGCGGATAATGTTTGAACGCGTTCGTAGACATATATGGGTCAAATTAGCTTGTAGATGCTATTACATTTTGGTAATTGCAAGCCACATATATGTTGTACTGGAAATCCAACTATACAAAATAATTAGTTAGATAAGACGATGAAACAAAAAATGTCTCCTGAAGTTGAAATGACCTATATATTTCTTCATTAAGAAGACGAGGCTGGTAGCCTATCATCCTTTTCATCCAACCATGGAACGTGTAATGACCTATTTGCCGGGAACTCGGGAGCGCCTATACATCAGGCATGAAAAAATTGTTTGTATTAGTCACTTTTGTTAATCAATAGATCTTTATTGTACGACCGAAAACAGATCATACATTGTTCAACTTTAACCATCCTTTTCTTCTTCCCCATGCCGCCGTCAGTCAACCCTTCCCTAATCACTAATCACCCGCCTCCGCCCCCATGGTCGGTGGCTGGTTGCCGCCCTGGCCGTCCCACTAAGCCCTGGCCTGATGAACATCTCTAAGGCGACCCCTGCCCCGCCCCTCCGTTAAGTCTTTTACTTACTCCCGTTAGCTCCTGCTCGTGCACGGCTAGGACTCCCTGTGGCTGGCGCTCGTTGCTACCGTTATTTGCCACACTTTAATGAGAGTTCTATGATTTATTTTAGGATTGCCTCACTGGCGGATGGACCCAAGCCCCCAAGTCATTTTTTGGGAGGTAAATAGTCAAATTGGAAAGTAATGTGTGGGTTAAGATTTAATTTCCATTGGTAAAAATAAAAATAGGTGAACAAAGCCTTAAAAAAAGGGTTGGCATATCTAGCAAGCGTTCGCCACAAGAGTTGGCATTTGCGAATGTTCGTCGGGCAGTTCTAGTGTATTTGAGGCAGTGCAGAGGCAGAGAATCACCGCACGTACGCCATCTGAAGTATTCGCCCGAACCTTCCTGGCGTTTCTTCTTCCGGTAGCGATAGGCTGCCCAAGTTGATAGATCTGATAACCAAATTCGCGCCCGCATTTCTCAAAGCAATTCGATCGGACACATTGGCTGCGAGTTTAATCCTTCTGCCATGCTCTCGTAGCCAGGCTAAATCCTTCCGCGGTCGGTTGTCCTATGCAGTATATTCAGTTTCCCGTTTGAGTTTGTGGAATTCCCCTGTATAGTGAGTATGTATCGCCATTTTAACCAGTGTACGCGCTCTCGTGTCCAGGCTAGACTAAACGCAGCAGAATTTCCCTTTACAAGTCCATGTTACAAGCTATCGGGCCCTCAACTTTGTTCCTTTCCTCAAAGCCTGAAACAGATTGGTATAAATATTTGCAAACTCAGATAGCCCCTAGTCCACCCACAGGCATTCTGCACGCAAACACAATAGTATCATTACATCGGAGGGAGCAACAAAAGCTTTCTGCCAGCAATGGCGGAGGTTGGGGGCATGATTGCGAGTGCCGTGGCCCATGAGGAAACAGCTGGCTAGCAAGCTTGGCGAGCTTGTGAAGGAGGAGATTCCTCTGCTGTGGGGGTACCAGGACGAAGTGGAAGACTTGGAGGAGAAAATGAAAGATCTGTAGGCCGTGATGCATGATGCTGACCATAGCTTGCGCCGAGGAGAAAGAGATGGCGAAGCAGTTGGGCGGTGGCTCACTAAATTTAAGTCCGTCGCCTACGAGGCTAAGGATGTGCTGGACGAGTTGGGCGCCAAATCTACGGTGCATTTCACCGTCTTCAAACGCATCCTGCATTATAGCCGGAGCAGGCGACGATCGTCTACTGCGACAACGTGAGCGCCATGTACCTCTCTTCCAACCCTGTACAACACCAGCGCACGAAGCACATCGAGATCGATCTTCACTTCGTTCGCGAGCAG
The DNA here is from genome assembly GCA_021605205.1 of Aegilops longissima. NCBI lineage: Eukaryota > Viridiplantae > Streptophyta > Magnoliopsida > Poales > Poaceae > Aegilops > Aegilops longissima. The sequence continues at coordinate 742,389,611 of CM038678.1, read as the reverse complement.
GTCTCCTTCGGAGACGTCTGTGTGCTTCACGTCCCCTCTTCGTCACACTTCCGACATCTGCACGAAGGGGCTGCTGTCGACAGTCTTCCTCGACTTCCGGTCCAGCCCCAATTTGGTGGACGCCCCCATTGTGACTGCGGGGGGCTGTTGGAAGACTGCCGTTGCTTCTGTAACTACGGGACCGAGTCCCATGTAGCCACGCACTAGACGTGCTCCATGCTGTTTGCACGTTGTGCATGCCCCCTTGTATAGCTTGGTAGTTACCTCATGTACATGTGTAAAACCCCTTGGTGGGCATCTAATGGAAGTCACGGTGTGTTCCATAATCTTCGAATGTCTCTGCCTGAAAGCATACAGAATACTATGGCCTTGAAGGAACTCTACATCTTGTACTGTCCAAGGCTGGTTGAGAGGTGCCAAGGACAGATTGCCCACATGATTTCTCACATCCAGACAATTATGTTAAATAATGGTATGGAACTCCCAAAAGGTTAGTGATCTTTGTTTCACTTATTAGCTACTTATATGGCATCATTTGCGCATGCTTTTACAATATTTATGATGACGGCAGAATTCAAATGATGCATAGATAATTCACTTTTCATTGGTGTATACTCTGTTATTTGCATGCTCTGTTTCCTTGTATGAATTTTGCTTTTCTGTTAAGTAGATTTACACTGCAGTTTGGATCAATGCATTCTCTCTGTACTATTTTTAGCTATTACTTTTCAATTTATTTATTTTGTGCACAAGGACTTTGATTAATTGATTGTAAGCTGGGTTTGCCGCAAAGCTCTGGCAGTTGGGGACTATTATATTTGCAGAAATGTGACTTGAACTGTAGTACAATAGGATTGAAGGTTTAATAGCAAATGATTACTTGAACTGCAGCTTCAAATGCATCTGTATTGCCAGGAAGTTTTATTAATTATTGGAGAGAGGATAGGTTTAATAGCAGAGCATGGAGAGGAAAGTTAAATTTCTGCTGGCAGTAGCACCTGTAAAGTGGTGATGAGGAACAAGCCTTGCAAGTGAAAATTTCAGAGCTGGTAAAAGATGGTGTCAGCATCCTCTGAAAAGTACAAGTACCGATCGAACTTGACTGGTTATGCTCTGAAAAAACGTAGTGTGCATGCGTGTGGAAAGTAATCTGGTGTGTCATTCTCAAGCCATGAACCTTCTAATTTACTGAGCTTTGTCAACCATCAAAAAGTTTGTTCTGGATGATTTCTTATTGTGTCCTGACTCCTCAGACTTGGGAAGCTAATAGTGATGCTGAGCAGAACTGGATGAACGAGTTTTGACATGGGGAGATGGAATGGCACACAGCCTCTGAAAAACAGGTTGGTTGCACGACTGAACTTCTAAGTGCTAACTATTCTACATATACGAACTTACTTAGTACCCATTGATACTACCACAACTTTGTGCAATTTTGCAGGATTGAAACTATCCGGTTCTCTGTATGTTGGTTTCTAAGTGAAACCGTTGAAGAGCTGATAAAACAGAGACAGAGACTGCATAACTCATCCGGTTCTCTCTTTTGCTCATGTACAGATGCAACTCCAGTTTAAATTTCTGAGCTTTCTTCGTATCTCAGGTTGGATAAGACAGCAGTCAGACTGAGTCGTGATGGGAGTCGACAGCGAAGGTCAGAACTCTCTGTCAGATGGAACAACGAATGACTGAATGAATAGTCGTGATGGGAGTATGACACACATTGTTTTCGCTATTGAGTACCAGCTAGAGAAGTACATGCTTGTTTTCATGGTGCACTTAGAATCTCTGTACTTGTGCTAATATGATAGCTAATTGCTTGGCTTGTTTGGATATCTAACAGATGATGCTCCCTTGTTTAATCATCTGTCTTCCTGACAAAATGCAGTGGACTACGTGTTCTTCACTTGATATTATTGCTCTGTATTTTTCAGATTTTTCAACTGGGCTACAGTTCGATCATCATATACCTTACTATGCAATCAACTTGATGGCTTGAATTCATCAGGACACATAGTTGGTCGCCTGCACGATGATGATGTAATACAGCAGGTCACATCTCTCACCCTAAAACAAGGAAGCATCTTTCACCTACTGAAGAAGTACTTTAAGCTGCAACAATATGAAATACTGGTACTACAAATCATCCTGGAATCAGCGGACATTACATACCCATGTCTTACAGGCTTGTCCAAAAGATTCGCAAAGCCGCGGACATTACATACCCATGTTAATAGGCCATGGTACTCTGCTCATGGTGAAATAGCAGTGGATACATACATTATAAATGTAGAGTAGACTATTTATGTCTTTTATACATGGTACTCTGCTCATGGTGAAATAGCAGTGGATACATACATTATAAATGCAGTTCGATCATCATATACCTTACTATCCTGGTGGCACGTAGCATCGTCTTGTGCTTCGTCTTGTGCTTCTGGGTCACTGCAAACAACTTTTATAAGATGCCATATTAATTGAGGATGAAACATTCAATTCTCATACCATAATTGAAAAGAAAACAGCAACAAAACTGACGATGCCAGTGATTGCACACTGACTTACGAGCTGATTCAGTAATTTGTATACACTGACTTGCGAGCTGGTGCGGGCATACATGTACACTTACTTACAAGTTGCTGAGCAACTCTGTAGAGAAAGAAGCAAAACATGATCTAGTACTGAATAATGATTCCTGAGACTTGCAAATTATTATTGTCAACATTTCAGGGATCAGCTTAGCAGGATGTCCATTTATATGCAACTTCAAACGATATGCCCAATATGTAACACATGCTGCTAAAGAGACTGACACGTAAACTTTTTTGTACACAAGAATAACATGTCAAAACCAAACAAAAAATACAAGTCACTAGAGCAATTGTACCTTTGTACAGTAACTCTCACATAGCTCTCTCATCCATAGGAGAGCATCAACACACGCTCGAAAAGACCCAAACAGGTGCCCTGAAATCGGAACCAGACCTTGGAGCTCCCTCTAAATTCTCAGCAACAAATTCATCACAAGATCTTCACTTAGTTGAAAGGTATCGATTGAAAGTCATCCACGTGTCGGAACCAGACCTTGGAGCTCCCTCTAAGTTCTCAGCAACTCATCCACTTGTCGATTGAAAGGTGTCACATAGTTGCACAATTATTCGACTACTCATTGATTTTCACTTATATCTTTCGGAGTAGTTTGTCATTTGCTCTAGTACATCACTTATATCTTTTAGAGCACGGTGGTGGTTATATTTTATAGAAATTGCTAGTCTCGCATGCGTCACTTATATTATTTTGAGAGTCTTTTAGAACCGCATGGTATTTGCTATGGTTACAAAGTTGGTCCTAGAATGATGGACATCCAAGTTGGGTATAATAAAAACTATCATAGAAAGTGAATTGGATGCTATGATCAATTTGATACTTGATAATTTTTTTGAGATATGGAGGTAGTGATATTAAAGTCGTGCTAGTTGAGGTGATTATGAAAAATACTTGTGTTGAGGTTTGTGATTCACGTAGCATGCACGTATGGTGAACCGCTTTGTGATGAAGTTGGAGCATAATTTTATTTATTGATTGTCTTCCTTATGAGTGGCGGTCGGGGACGAGCGATGGTCTTTTCCTACCAATCTATCCCCCTAGAAGCATGCGCGTAATACTTTGTTTTTGATGAATTGTAGATTTTTGCAATAAGTATATGAGTTCTTTTGACTAATGTTGAGTCCATGGACTATACGCACCCTCACCCTTCCACCATTGCTAGCCTCTCTTGTGTCGCGCAACTTTCGTCGGTACCATACACCCACCGTATACCTTCCTCAAAACAGCCACCATACCTACCTATTATGGCATTTCCATAGCCATTCCGAGATATATTGCCATGCAACTTTCCACCGTTCCATTCATATGACACGCATTACCTTTGTCATATTGCTCTTTGCATGATCATGTAGTTGACATCGTATTTGTGGCAAGGCCACCTTCATAATTTTCATACATGTCGCTCTTGATTCATTCCATATCCCGGTACACCGCCAGAGGCATTCATATAGAGTCATATATTGTTCTAGCTTTGAGTTGTAATTCTTGAGTTGTAAATCCATAAAAGTGTGATGATCTTCATTATTAGAGCATTGTCCCAGTGAGGGAAGGATGATGAAGACTATGATTCCCCCACAAGTCGGGATGAGACTTCGGACTTTAAAAAAAAAAGAGAAAAAGAAAAAAAAGAAAGGCCAAAAAAAAGAAGAAAGGCCAAAGAAAAAAAGAAAAGAAAAGAAAAGAAAAAAAAGAAAAAGAAAAGAAATTAAAATGAGAGAAAAAGAGAGAAGGGACAATGCTACTATCTCTTTTTCCACACTTGTGCTTCAAAGTAGCACCATGATCTTCATGATAGAGAGTCTCCTATGTTGTCACTTTCATATACTAGTGGGAATTTTTCATCATAGAACTTGGCTTGTATATTCCAATGGTGGGCTTCCTCAAAATGCCCTAGGTCTTCGTGAGCAAGCAAGTTAGATGCACACCCACTTAGTTTCTTTTGTTGAGCTTTCATATATTTATAGCTCTAGTGCATCCGTTGCATGGCAATCCCTACTCACTCACATTGATATCTATCAATGGGCATCTCCATAGCCCGTTGATACGCCTAGTTGATGTGAGACTATCTTCTCCTTTTTGTCTTCTCCACAACCACCATTCTATTCCACATATAGTGCTATGTCCATGGCTCACGCTCATGTATTGCGTGAAAGTTGAAAAAGTTTGAGATTATTAAAGTATGAAACATTTGCTTGGCTTGTCATCGGGGTTGTGCATGATTAAATACTTTGTGTGATGAAGATGGAGCAACAGCCAGACTATATGATTTTGTAGAGATAACTTTCTTTGGCCATGTTATTTTGAGAAGACATGATTACTTTGATTAGCATGCTTGAAGTATCATTATTTTTTATGTCAATATGAACTTTTATTTTGAATCATTTGGATCTGAACATTCATGCCACAATAAATAAAATTACATTGAGAATTATGCTAGGTAGCATTTCACATCAAAAATTCTGTTTTTATCATTTACCTACTCGAGGACGAGCATGAATTAAGCTTGGGCATGCTTGATACGTCTTCAACGTATCAGTAAGTTTTGATTGTTCCATGCTATTATATTACCCCTTTTGGATGTTTACGGGCTTTATTATACACTTTTATATCATTTTTGGGACTAACCTACTAACCGGAGGCCCAGCCCATATTGTTGTTTTATTGCCTGTTTCAGTATTTCGAAGAAAAGGAATATCAAACGGAGTCCAAACGGAATGAAACCTTCGGCAAAGTTATTTTTGGAACAGAACCAATCCCAGGAACTTGGAGTGCAAGCCAGGGGATCATCGAGGAGGCCACGAGACAGTGGGGCGTGCGCACCCGCCTGGGCGCGCCCTACCCTCTCGTGGGCCCCTCGAGGCTCCCCCGACCGACTTCTTTTGCCTATATAAGCCTTCGTACCCTAAAAACATCGAAACAGAAGATAGATCGGGAGTTCCGCCGCCGCAAGCCTCTGTAGCCACCAAAAACCTAGCGGGAGCCCGTTCCGGCACCCTGCCGGAGGGGGAATCCATCACCGGTGGCCATCTTCATCATCCCGGCGCTATCCATGACGAGGAGGGAGTAGTTCACCCTCGGGGCTGAGGATATGTACTAGTAGCTATGTGTTTGATCTCTCTCTCTCTCTCTCTCTCTCTCTCTCTCTCTCTCGTGTTCTCTCTATGGCACGATCTTTATGTATCGCGAGCTTTGCTTTTATAGTTGGATTTTATGATGTTTCTGTTGGAAATATGCCCTAGAGGCAATAATAAATTAGTTATTATTATATTTCCTTGTTCATGATAATCGTTTATTATCCATGCTATAATTGTATTGATAGGAAACTCAAATACATGTGTGGATACATAGACAACACCATGTCCCTAGCAAGCCTCTATTGGCTAGCTCGTTGATCAATAGATGGTTACGGTTTCCTAACCATGGACATTGGATGTCGTTGATAACGGGATCACATCATTAGGAGAATGATGTGATGGACAAGACCCAATCCTAAGCCTAGCACAAAGATCGTAGTTCGTATGCTAAAGCTTTTCTAATGTCAAGTATCATTTCCTTAGACCATGAGTTTGTGCAACTCCGGATACCGTAGGAATGCTTTGGGTGTACCAAACGTCACAACGTAATCGGGTGACTATAAAGGTGCACTACAGGTATCTCCGAAAGTGTCTGTGGGTTGGCACGAATCGAGATCGGGATTTGTCACTCCGGTTGACGGAGAGGTATCTCTGGGCCCACTCGGTAGGACATCATCATAATGTGCACAATGTGACCAAGGGGTTGATCACGGATGATGTGTTACGGAACGAGTAAAGAGACTTGCCGGAAACGAGATTGAACAAGGTATCGGGATACCGACGATCGAATCTCGGCAAGTACAATACCGCTAGACAAAGGGAATTGTATACGGATCGATTGAGTCCTTGACATCGTGGTTCATCCGATGAGATCATCGTGGAACATGTGGGAGCCAACATGGGTATCCAGATCCCGCTGTTGGTTATTGACCGGAGGACTTCTCGGTCATGTCTGCATGGTTCCCGAACCCGTAGGGTCTACACACTTAAGGTTCGATGGCGACGCTAGGGTTATAAAGGAAGTTTGTATGTGGTTACCGAATGTTGTTCGGAGTCCCGGATGAGATCCCGGACGTCACGAGGAGTTCCGGAATGGTCCGGAGGTAAAGATTTATATATGGGAAGTCCTATTTTGGTCGCCGGAAAAGTTTCGCACTTTATCGGTATTGTACCGGAGTGCCGAAGGGGTCCGGGGTCCACCGGGGTCCACCTGCCCTGGGGCCACATGGGCTGTAGGGGTGCGCCTTGGCCTATATGGGCCAAGGGCACCAGCCCCAAGAGGCCCATGCGCCAAGGAAACTTGGGAGGAAGAGTCCTCAAGGGGAAGGCACCTCCGAGGTGCCTTGGGAGGATGGACCTCCCCCTCTTGGCCGCACCCCTTCCTTGGAGGAAGGGGCAGGCTGCGCCTCCCCTCTCCCTTGCCCCTATATATAGTGGAGGGAGGAGGCATCCACACCGAGCCTCTGGCGCCTCCTCCTCCCGTGACACCTCCTCCTCTCCCGTGGGTGCTTGGCGAAGCCCTGCAGGATTGCCACGCCCTCCACCACCACCACGCCGCTGTGTTGCTGTTGGATGGAGTCTTCCTCAACCTCTCCTCTCTCCTTGCTGGATCAAGGCATGGGAGACGCCACCGGCTGTACGTGTGTTGAACGCGGAGGTGCCGTCCGTTCGGCACTAGGATCTCCGGTGATTTGGATCACGACGAGTACGACTGCTTCAACCCCGTTCTCATGAACGCTTCCGCTTAGCGATCTACAAGGGTATGTCGATGCACTCTCCTTCCCCTCGTTGTTGGCTTCTCCATAGATAGATCTTGGTGACACGTAGGAAAATTTTGAATTTCTGCTACGTTCACCAACAGTGGCATCATGAGCTAGGTCTATTGCGTAGATTCTTTGCACGAGTAAAACACAAAGTAGTTGTGGGCGTTGATGTTGTTCAATATGCTTACCGTTACTAGTCCAATCTTGTTTCGACGGTATTGTGGGATGAAGCGCCCGGACCGACCTTACACGCATTTCACGTGAGACAGGTTCCACCGAATCGACATGCACTTGGTGCATAAGGTGGCTAGCGGTGCCGCTCTCCCACTTTAGTCGGAACGGATTCGATGAAAAGGGTCCTTATGAAGGGTAAATAGCAATTGGCATATCACGTTGTGGTTTTATGAGGTAAGAAACGTTTTGCTAGAAACCCATAGCAGCCACGTAAAACATGCAAACAACAATTAGAGGACGCCTAACTTGTTTTTGCAGGGTATGCTATGTGATGTGATATGGCCAAGAAGAATGTGATGAATGATATGTGATGTATGAGATTGATCATGTTCTTGTAATAGGATTCACGACTTGCATGTCGATGAGTATGACAACCGGCAGGAGCCATAGGAGTTGTCTTTATTTATTGTATGACCTGCGTGTCATTAAACAACGCCATGTAATTACTTTACTTTATTGCTAACCGGTAGCCATAGTAGTAGAAGTAATAGTTGGCGAGACAACTTCATGGAGACACGATGATGGAGATCATGATGATGGAGATCATGGTGTCATGCCGGTGACAATGATGATCATGGAGCCCCAAAGATGGAGATCAAAAGGAGCTATATGATATTGGCCATATCATGTCACTACTATATAATTGCATGTGATGTTTATTATGTTTATGCATCTTGTTTACTTAGAACGACGGTAGTAAATAAGATGATCCCTTACAAAAATTTCAAGAAGTGTTCTCCCCTGACTGTGCACCGTTGCTACAGTTCGTCGCTTCTAAGCACCACGTGATGATCGGGTGTGATGGATTCTTACGTTCACATACAACGGGTGTAAGACAGATTTACACAGCAAAAACACTTGGGGTTAACTTGACGAGCCTAGCATGTACAGACATGGCCTCGGGAACACAGAGACCGAAAGGTCGAGCATGAGTCGTATAGTAGATACGATCAACATGAAGATGTTCACCGATGAGACTAGTCCGTCTCACGTGATGATCGGACATGGCCTAGTTGACTCGGATCATGTAATCACTTAGATGTACAGAGGGATGTCTATCTGAGTGGGAGTTCATAAGATGAACTTAATTATCCTGAACATAATCAAAAGATCTTTGCAAATTATGTCGTAAGCTTGCGCTTTAGTTCCACTGTTTAGATATGTTCCTAGAGAAAATATAGTTGAAAGTTGAAAGTAGCGATTATGCGGACAGTAGAAAGCTTATGTCCTTAATGCACCGTTCAGTGTGATGAACCCCAAACGTCGTTTGTGGATGTTACGAACATCGGACATACACGTTTTGATAACTACGTGATAGTTCAGTTGAACGGTTTAGAGTAGAGGCACCAAAGACATTTTCAAACGTCATGAACATATGAGATGTTTCGAGGGCTGAAATTGGGATTTCAGGCTCGTGCCCACGTCAAAAGGTATGAGACCTCCGACGATTTTCTTAGCCTGCAAACTAAGGGAGAAAAGCTCAATCGTTGAGCTTGTGCTCAGATTGTCTGAGTGCAACAATCACTTGAATCGAGTGGGAGTTGATCTTCCAGGAGAGATAGTGATGTTTCTCCAAAGTCATTGCCACCAAGCTGCTAGAGCTTCGTGATGAACTATAACATATCAGGGATAGATATGATGATCCTTGAAGTGTTCGCGATGTTTGACACCGCGAAAGTAGAAGTCAAGTAGGAGCATCAATTGTTGATGGTTGGTAAAACCACTAGTTTCAAGAAGGGCAAGGGCAACAAGGGATACTTCATGAAACGGCAAAACAGTTGCTGCTCCAGTGAAGAAACCCAAGGTTGAACCCAAACCCGAGACTAAGTGCTTCTGTAATAGGGGGAACAGCCACTGGAGCAGAATTACCCTAGATACTTGGTAGATGAGAAGGCTGGAAAGGTCGATAGAAGTATATTGGATATACATTATGTTAATGTGTACTTTACTAGTACTCCTAGTAGCACCAGGGTATTAGATACCGGTTCGGTTGCTAAGTGTTAGTAACTCGAAACAAAAGCTACGGAATAAATGGAGACTAGCTAAAGGTGAGCTGACGATATGTGTTGGAAGTGTTTCCAAGTTTGATGTGATCAAACATCGCACGCTCCCTCTACCATCAAGATTAGTATTAAACCTGAATAATTGTCATTTGGTGTTTGCGTTGAGCATAGACATGATTGGATTATGTCTATCGCAATACGGTTATTCATCTAAGGAGAATAATGTTTACTCTGTTTATTTGAATAATACCTTCAATGGTCTTGCACCTAAAGGAATGGTTTATTGAATCTCGATCGTAGTGATACACATTTTCATGCCAAAAGATATAAGATAGTAATGATAGTACCACTTACTTGTGGCACTGCCATGTGAGTCATATTGGTATAAAACGCATGAAGAAGTTCCATGTTGATGGATCTTTGGACTCACTCGTTTTTGAAAAGTTTGAGACATGCGAACCATGTCTATTGGTGTATATGCATGAAGAAACTCCATGCAGATGGACCGTTTGGACTCACTTGATTTTGAATCACTTGAGACATGCAAATCATACCACATGGGCAAGATGACTGAAAAGCCTCGGTTGCAGTAAGATGGAACAAGATAGCAACTTGTTGGAAGTAACACATTTTGATGTGTGCAGTCCAATGAGTGTTGATGTATGCAGTGAATATCATTATGTTCTTACTTCACAGATGATTCGAGTGGATGTTGAGTATATTTACTTGATGAAACACAAGTCTGAATTATTGAATGGTTCAAGTAATTTCAGAGTGAAGTTTAAGATCTTCGTGACAAGAGGATAGAATGTCTATGATATGATCATAGAGATGAATATCTGAGTTACGAGTTTTGGCACACAATTAAGACATTGTGCAAATTGTTTCACAATTAATACCGCTGAACACCATAGTGTGATGGTGTGTCCGAACATCATAGTTGCACCCTATTAGATATGGTGCGTACCATGATGTCTCTTATCGAATTACCACTATCGCTTATGGGTTAGGCATTAGAGACAACCACATTCACTTTAAATAGGGCACCATGTAATTCCGTTGAGATGACACCGTATGAACTATGGTTTAGAGAAACCTAAACTGTCATTTCTTAAAGGTTTGGGGCTATGATGCTTATATGAAAAAGTTTCAGGTTGATAAGCTCGAACCCAAAGCGGATAAAATACATCTTCATAGGACACCCAAAACAATTGGGTATACCTCCTAATTCAGATCCGAAAGCAATAGGGATTGTTTCTTGAATCGGGTCCTTTCTCGAGGAAAAGTTCGTCTCGAAAAGTTGAGTGGGAGGATGGTGGAGACTTGATGAGGTTATTGAACCATCACTTCAACTAGTGTGTAGCAGGGCACAGGAAGTTGTTCCCGTGGCACCTACACCAATTGAAGTAGAAGCTTATGATAGTGATCATGAAGTTTCGGATCAAGTCACTGACGTACCTCGTAGGGTGACAAGGATGCGTACTACTTCAGAATGGTACGCAATCCTGTCTTAGAGGTCATGTTGCTAGACAACAATGAACCTACGAGATATGAAGAAGCGATGGTGGGCCCAAATTCCGACAAATGGTTAGAAACCATGAAATCTGAGATAGGATCCATGTATCAAAACAAAGCATGGACTTTGGTGGACTTGCCCGATGATCGGCAAGCCATTGAGATGAATGGATCTTTAAGAAGAAGACGGACGTGGACGGTAATATCACCGTCTATGAAGCTCGACTTGTGGCGAAGAGTTTTCACAAGTTCAATGAGTTGACTACGATGAGATTCTCTCATTCAGTAGCGATGCTTAAGTCCGTCGGAATCATGTTAGCATAAGCTGCATTTATGAAATCTGGCAGATGGATGTCAAAATGAGTTTCCTTACCAGTTTTCGTAAGGAAAGGTTGTATGTGATACAATCAGAAAAGTTTTGTCGATCCTAAGGATGCTAAAAGGTATGCTGGCTCCAGCGATCCTTTCTAAGGACCGGAGTAAGCATCTCGAGTTGGAATGTGTGCTTTGATGAGATGATCAAAGATTTTGGGTGTATACAAAGTTTATGAGAAACTTGTATTTCCAAAGAAGTGAGTGGGAGCACTATAGAATTTTTGATGAGTATATGTTGTTGACATATTGATGATCGAAATGATGTAGAATTTCGAAAGCATACAGGTTATTTGAAAGATGTTTTCAATGGAAAACCTGTATTAAGCTACTTGAACATTGAGCATCAAGATCTATAGGATAGATCAAACCGCTTAATGGTACTTTCAAATGAGCATATACCTTGACATGATCTTGAAGGTGTTCAAGATGGATCACCAAAGAAGAAGTTCTTGCCTCGAGATGTAAGGTATGAAGTTGAGACTTAAAGCTCGACCACGGCAGTAAGAGAGAAAGGACGAAGGTCGCCCCTATGCCTTAGACGTAGGCTCTACAAGATGCTATGCTGTGTATCGCACTGAAGTGTGCCTTGCCATGAGTCACTCAAGGGTACAAGAATGATCCAGAATGGATCATTGGACAGCGTCAAAATTGTCCTTGGAGTAAATAAGGACATGTTTCTCGATTATGGAGGTGATAAAGAGTTCGGCGAAAGGGTTACGCCGATGCAAGCTTTAACACCTATCCGAATGACTCTAAGTAGCAAACAAGATACGATAGTGGAACAACCATTTGGAATAGCTCCAAGTGGGCGTGGAAGCAGCATTTATAATATGACCTAGAAATTTGTAAAGCACACACGGATCTGAAAGGTTCAGACCGCTGACTAAAACCCGCTGACTAAAACCCGCTGACTAAAACCTCTCTCACAAGCAAAACATGATCAAACCTCGAACTCATTGAGTCTAAATCACATGATGATGTGAACTAGTTTACGACACTAGCAAACTCTTTGGGTGTTGGTAACATGGCGATGTGACCTATCGTGTTAATCACATGACGATGTGAACTAGATTATTGACTCTAGTGCAAGTGGGAGACTGTTGGAAATATGCCCTAGAGGCAATAATAAATTAGTTATTATTATATTTCCTTGTTCATGATAATCGCTTATTATCCATGCTATAATTGTATTGATAGGAAACTCAAATACATGTGTGGATACATAGACAACACCATGTCCCTAGCAAGCCTCTATTGGCTAGCTCGTTGATCAATAGATGGTTACGGTTTCCTAACCATGGACATTGGATGTCGTTGATAACGGATCACATCATTAGGAGAATGATGTGATGGACAAGACCCAATCCTAAGCCTAGCACAAAGATCGTAGTTCGTATGCTAAAGCTTTTCTAATGTCAAGTATCATTTCCTTAGACCATGAGATTGTGCAACTCCGGATACCGTAGGAATGCTTTGGTGTACCAAACGTCACAACGAATCGGGTGACTATAAAGGTGCACTACAGTATCTCCGAAAGTGTCATTGGGTTGGCACGAATCGAGACTGGATTTGTCACCCGTTGACGGAGAGGTATCTCTGGGCCCACTCGCTGGACATCATCATAATGTGCAATGTGACCAAGGGGTTGATCACGGATGATGTGTTACGGAACGAGTAAAGAGACTTGCCGAAACGAGATTGAACAAGGTATCGGATACCGACGATCGAATCTCGGGCAAGTACAATACCGCTAGACAAAGGGAATTGTATACGGGATCGATTGAGTCCTTGACATCGTGGTTCATCCGATGAGATCATCGTGGAACATGTGGGAGCCAACATGGGTATCCAGATCCCGCTGTTGGTTATTGACCGGAGGACTTCTCGGTCATGTCTGCATGGTTCCCGAACCCGTAGGGTCTACACACTTAAGGTTCGATGACGCTAGGGTTATAAAGGAAGTTTGTATGTGGTTACCGAATGTTGTTCGGAGTCCCGGATGAGATCCCGGACGTCACGAGGAGTTCCGGAATGGTCCGGAGGTAAAGATTTATATATGGGAAGTCCTATTTTGGTCGCCGGAAAAGTTTCGCACTTTATCGGTATTGTACCGGGAGTGCCGAAAGGGGTCCGGGGGTCCACCGGGGGGGTCCACCTGCCCCGGGGGGCCACATGGGCTGTAGGGGGTGCGTCTTGGCCTATATGGGCCAAGGGCACCAGCCCCAAGAGGCCCATGCGCCAAGGAAACTTGGGGAGGAAGAGTCCTCAAGGGGAAGGCACCTCCGAGGTGCCTTGGGAGGATGGACTCTCCCCTCTTGGCCGCACCCTTCCTTGGAGGAAGGGGCAAGGCTGCGCCCCCCCTCCCTTGCCCCTATATATAGTGGAGGGAGGAGGCATCCACACCTGAGCCCCTGGCGCCCCCTCCCTCCCGTGACACCTCCTCCTCTCCCGTGGGTGCTTGGCGGCCTCGCAGGATTGCCACGCCTCCACCACCACCACGCCTGCTGTGTTGCTGTTGGATGGAGTCTTCTCAACCTCTCCCTCTCTCCTTGCTGGATCAAGGCATGGGAGACGCCACCGGCTGTACGTGTGTTGAACGCGGAGGTGCCGTCTGCTCGCACTAGGATCTCCGTGATTTGGATCACGACGAGTACGACTCCTTCAACCCCGTTCTCATGAATGCTTCCGCTTAGCGATCTACAAGGGTATGTAGATGCACTCTCCTTCCCCTCGTTGTTGGCTTCTCCATAGATAGATCTTGGTGACACGTAGGAAAATTTTGAATTTCTGCTACGTTCACCAACAGTTTCTCCCCCCCTCTACTCTCTTGTGATGAATTGAGTTTTTCCTCTTGAAGTTATCTTATCGGATTGAGTCTTTAAGGATTTGAGAACACTTGATGTATGTCTTGTCGTGCTTATCTGTGGTGACAATGGGATTTCACGTGCCACTTGATGTATGTTTTGGTGATCAACTTGAGGGTTCCGCCCATGAACCTATGCATATGGGTTGGCACATGTTTTCGTCTTGACTCTCCGGTAGAAACTTTGAGGCACTCTTTGAAGTACTTTGTGTTGGTTGAATAGATGAATCTAAGATTGTGTGATGCATATCGTATAATCATGCCCACGGATACTTGAGGTGACAATGGAGTATCTAGGTGACATTAGGGTTTTGGTTGATTTGTGTCTTAAGGTGTTATTCTAGTACGAACTCTTGAATAGATCGATCCGAAAGAATAACTTTGAGGTGGTTTCGTATCCTACCATAATCTCTTCGTTTGTTCTTCGCTATTAGTGGCTTTGGAGTGACTCTTTGTTGCATGTTGAGGGCTTGTTATATGATCTATCTATGTTATTATTGTTGAGAGAACTTGCACTAGTGAAAGTATGAACCCCATGCCTTGTTTCCTATCATTGCAATACCATTTACGCTCACTTTTATCATTAGTTACCTTGCTGTTTTTATATTTTCATATTACAAAAACATATATCTACTATCCATATTGCACTTGTATCACCATCTCTTCGCCGAACTAGTGCACCTATACAATCTACCATTGTATTGGGTGTGTTGGGGACATAAGAGACTCTTTGTTATTTGGTTGCAGGGTTGTTTGAGAGAGATCATCTTCATCCTACGCCTCCCACGGATTGATAAACCTTAGGTCATCCACTTGAGGGAAACTTGCTACTGTCCTACAAACCTGTGCACTTGCAGGCCCAACAACGTCTACAAGAAGAAGGTTGTGTAGTAGACATCAGGGTGCGGGCTGGACTTCGGGCTGAAACGCCGCTTTGTCGCGGCCACAAGGTGGCCGGTTAGCTGCATCATGCGCTGTTAGTGTAGGCTTTGATGCCTCCTCCTCTAGTTGAGGTAGCAACCTGCGCTTTGGATAACTTTTGGTAGGGCGCTCGAGTTCGTATTCCTCGGCTGCCAGGACCTCGGTCCATCTATCGGTTAGCAGATCTTGATCAGCTTGAAGTTGATGCTGCTTCTTCTTCAGGCTTTTTGCAGTGGCTATAAGCCGGCGCTTAAAGCGCTCCTGCTCGACGGGGTCCTTAGGCACGATGAATTATTCGTCGCCAAGGCTTACTTCATCTTCGGAGAGGGGCATGTAATTGTCATCCTCTGATTCTCCATCTGTTGCCTGTTCCTTAGGGCTAGCTTGCCCATCCTTCCGCTCGGCCCGCTCGAAGCCTGGCTGGGCGGGATTGTTTTCGTATTCGGCACCATCCGGATCGTTATCATCTCTTGTGCTGGTATCGATGTTTTTGCTATGGCGGGGCTTAGAGCGGCGCCTATGACGTCGGTGCTTAGATTGCTTCTCAAGGGGATTATCCTCCGTTGCCTCATCGCCATTGCTTTCTTTGGGGGTATCCACCATGTATATATCATATGATGAGGTGGCTGTCCGGCGCCCTGAGGGCGGTGGTTCCTGTTCTTCTCCTGCATCGTCGTCCATACCGTCGATGTCTTTGGAGTTGAAGTCAAGCACGTCGGTTAAGTCATCGATAGTGGCTATTAAGTGGGTGGTGGGTGGGGAACGAATTTCTTCGTCGTCCGCTTGCCACTCCAGCCGGACATAGTTCGGCCAGGAGTCTCCTAACAAGGAGAGAGACTTCAACGACTTTAGCACATCACCAAGGGGTGAGTGCTGAAAGATATCCGCGGAGGTAAACTCCATGACCGGTGCCCAATCAGATTTGATGGGCACCGACGTACGCGGCTCGGAGCCTGTGGCCGGAGACGAGTCCGAGGGTCCGATGACACAGATTTCTTTGGATGTGAAGTCTGCTCAAGCGCCGATGAGTGTGCGGCCTCCGCGGCGGGGTCCATCCACCCATCCTCGGATGGCACGATCTGCTCCGGATTGATGGCCGGGGCAGCCGCAGGCGTGATCTCCCGAATACTATCCGATGGCAGATCTAGGTCATGCTCGTCGTGACTGTTCGGCGCACCTAACATGGGCTCGAATCCGTCGAAGATCAAGTCTCCGCGGATGTCGGCAGTATAGTTCAAGCTTCCAAACTTGACCTGATGGCCAGGGGCGTAGCTATTGATCTGCTCCAGATGGCCAAGCGAGTTGGCCCGCAGTACGAAGCCGCCGAATACGAAGATCTGTCCGGGGAGGAAAACCTCACCCTGGACCGCATCGTTGAAGATGATCGAAGGATCCATCAAGCCTTATCGTGACGACACAGCGGAACTCTCAATGAAAGCACCAATGTCAGTGTCAAAACCAGCGGATCTCGGGTAGGGGTCCCGAACTATGCGTCTAAGGCTAATGGTAACATGAGGCGGGGGATACGATGTTTACCCAGGTTCGGGCCCTCTCGATGGAGGTAATACCCTACTTCCTTCTTGATTGATCTTGATGATATGAGTATTACAAGAGTTGATCTACCAGGAGATCGTAGAGGCTAAACCCTAGAAGCTAGCCTATGATTATGATTGTTGTTGTTCTACGGACTAAACCCTCCGGTTTATATAGACACCCGAGGAGGCTAGGGTTACACAGAGTCGGTTATAGAGAAGGAGATCTACATATCCGAATTGCCAAGCTTGCCTTCCACGCAAAGGAGAGTCCCACCCGGACACGGGACAAAGTCTTCAATCTTGTATCTTCATAGTCCAACAGTCCGGCCAAAGTATATAGTCCGGCTGTCTGAGGACCCCCTAATCCAGGACTCCCTCAGGTGCCAAAAATATTTCCAAGATTATAAGAAGTATCATTATCTTCCCAATCATAATCATCACAACAAGCAATAGGCATAACAAAATCATCATCAATAGTGCTCTCGGACATTGTGCCATAAGACATAGAAGCAATATCATCATCAAATGCATCATCTTCCACAATTATTTTTGATTCATTTTCCTGAGGCACAACAATAATAGGAGCAATATTATTTGGGAGAGATACATTTTTACTTCTATTCTTTCTTCTTTTCTTCTTCTTCACCACATCATGTGTGGGTTTAATTAATTTTTTCATGCTTCTTATTGATGAGATTGGTTGAATAGGGAGCTCCTCCTTGTCACCTATTTCATCATGAGAGAAAAATAGGAGGTAAAGTGGAAATCTTTACCCTTTCATTAGTATTCCTTTTATATTCTATTGGTTTTCCCATCTTTCTATAGTTGGAAATATAAACATTCTCATTGCAATTTACCATGCAAAACATATAGATATTCCTTAGATTAGTTTCGATGTCGTCCGTGAGAATGAATACTTCAAACCAACTATTTTTATGTGTCAATTCTTCACTCCCCAAAAATAGACAAAGCTCACTATAAAGTTCAAGGGTGATCAAGTTATTGCAATAATTGGACATGATTCGATCATGTAAAAGCATGCATTGGAAATTGAGGTGTCCAACTTTATTGCAAAGTTCACAAGTAATAGGACAAAGAGAGCATAATTTTGTAGCAAATTCATCTATCTCTTTGAGCAAAAAATTGGGGTTCTATCATGCTTATGCTACTTACAAAATCTATCTTCATGCACTCACCTCCCCGACAACGGCGCCAGAAAAGAGCTTGATGTCTACTACGCAACTTTATTCTTGCAGACTCGTGTTGGGCCTCCAAGTGCAGAGTTTTGTAGGACAGTAGCAATTTTCCCTCAAGTGGATGACCTAAGGCTTATCAATCCGTGGGAGGCATAGGATGAAGAGATGGTCTCTCTCAAACAACCTTGCAACCAAATAATAAAAATTCTCTTGTGTCCCCAACACACCCAATACAATGGCAAATTGTATAGGTGAACTAGGTCGGCGAAGTGATGGTGATAAAAGTGTGATATGGATGGTAGAAATACATTTTTATAATATTAATAAATAAAAACAGCAAGGTAGCAAATAGTAAACGGGCACAAAAACGGTATTGCAATGCTTGAAAATGAGGCCTAGGGTCTGTACTTTCACTAGTGCAATCTCTCAACAATGCTAATATAACTGGATCATATAACAATCCCTCAAAGTGCGATGAAGATTCACTCCAAAGTTCCTATCTGGAGGAGAACATAAGAAGAAATTGTTTGTAGGGTACGAAACCACCTCAAAGTTGTTCTTTCCGATCGATTTATCCAAGAGTTCGTACTAAAATAACATCAACTAATTTCAGATTCATAATACTCAATCCAACACAAAGAACCTCAAAGAGTGCCCCAAGATTTCTACCGGAGAAACAAAGACAAGAACGTGCATCGACCCCTATGCATAGATTACCCCAATGTCACCTCGGGAATCCGTGAGTTGAGTGCCAAAACATATATCAAGTGAATCAATACGATACCCCATTGTCACCACGGGTATTCATAGCAAGACATACATAAAGTGTTCTCAAATCCATAAAAGTATTCAATCCGATAAAACGAAATCTCAAAGGGAAAATCAATTCATCACACCAAGATAGAGAGGAGAAAAACACCATATGATCCAACTATATTAACAAAGCCCGTGATACATCAAGATCGTGCCATCTCAAGAACACGAGAGAGAGAGAGAGAGAGAGAGAGAGAGAGAGAGAGAGAGAGAGAGAGAGAGAGAGAGATTAAACACATAGCTACTGGTACAAACCCTCAGCCCCAAGGGTGGACTACTCGCTTCTCATCGTGGTGGCCTCCGGGATGATGAAGATGGCCACCGGTGATGATTCCCCCCTTCGGCGGAGTGACGAAATGGGGACTAGATCAGTTTTTTGTGGCTACAGAGCCTTGCGGTGGCTGAACTTATGATCTAGGGTTACCCCAGGGTTTTTGGAATATTTGAGAATTTATAGGCCGAAGAAGGGGTGCGGGAGGCCACCGAGGTGGGCACAACCCACCTGGGCGCGCCTAGCTCCCCAGGCGCGCCCTGGTGGGTTGTGCCCCCCTCGGGGCATCCCCGGGTGCTTCTTTGGCCCATCTTTTGTCTTATAGTCCAAAAAAATCCACAAAAAGTTTTGCTGCATTTGGACTCCGTTTGGTATTGATTTTCTGCGATGTAAAAAACAAGCAGAAAACAGCAACTGGCACTTGGCACTATATCAATTGGTTACTTCAAAAAATGATATAAAATAATTGTAAAATGATTGTAAAATATCCAAGAATGATAATAAAACAGCATGAATACTTCAAAATTATAAATACGTTGGAGACATATCAATGACACCCGCAGAAGGTAACTCTGACACATTATTCGCATAGGCATAGCACAACACAAAAAAGACCTGGATCGGACGTCCTTCAACAAGAAAAAGAGGAAATAAACAAGGGCACATAAAGTGATTCAACGGCCTCCAGTAGGCCATACATCAAGACGACATCGCGTTGGTAGCACCGAAGCATTCGTTCAAGTGGAGGTTCGTCACGCTATTCTTGCTGGAGCCGAACCACCTATTCAGGGAGTACATCCTCTCACCGCCGTTGCCTACGACTTTGATGGTGTCGCACTTCCAGTCTGGGAGCGGGCCTGCGCAGTCGGTAGCGATGTAGACATAGCGCGGGTGTATGCAAATCGTGATGGTATGGATCGTATGTTTTTTGAGTAATGGGATTTTTTTTGGTTGTAATAGATTGCCACTATTAGCCTTTCTGAATGGTATGACATGTTGACCGGTACAATTAGTGACAAGACTATTCCTAACAAACAGATTACTCATCTCAGTTGGTCTTGCAAAATTAACTAGAATCTTGCTAACGGGTGCAATAATATGATTTTGACTGAATCAAAAATTTAGTAAACTATTGGCTAGGTGTACCTTTTTGAAGACATTGGGAAGACACATTGGACGCAAAACTGGAACAATATTTTGCTCCACTGTTGGATAACTCTCCAATGCATCTTCTTCTTCTTTTGGATCTAGTGCCTCAGCACTTGGATTTCCCGAGTAGATATCACTCGGATTACCCGAATGGGTTCCACTCGGTCACTCTTCGTTAGCTAAACTTTGTTCAGCCGCACACTTTGGTTCTTGAGCTTCATCACTAGCCAAACTTTGTTCGGCCATAAAATTTTGCTCTTGATACTCATCAATTTCCTTGGCACGGAACTCATAGGGCAGCATGTAAGCTCCTTTACATCTGGAAAAATTGAGCATGACCGATTTGCTATGTTTACCATTACTTTGCTCGGTCAAGCTTGCATACTCTATTTATTACACTCGGCAATAACTTGCTTGATGCATGCGGCTTTAGACGGCGATACACTCAGCTGGAACGATGCACTCGGCTGGCTTGATGCAACGTACTCGTCCTTAACCATCTCGGTGCTCAATCCGGTTTCAATCGAATCCACCATTGTATTGTATTTAAAAGAATCGTTCGACTCGGCTGTAGACGGCATAGTTGACTCGGTTTCAACCGAATCAACCGTATTAGCCGAGTAAACCCTTTCTTGTAGATTTGCTTGCAAACTTTCTTTTTTATTTTGCTTCAACATCGTAGAAGGGCCAACATGGTTATTGCATGGAGGAAGGGACTTGATATCTTCTTGCAAATCTTCCTTTTCACGCTTCTTTTTGAGTGTTTCATAAGCATGTTGATATTCTGCCGGTAATTCCTCAAGAGTCGATGTGGTAAAGTCTTCGATACTATTTCCTGTGAGCTTTGGCTTGACCTTGTCCACACATGCGACATATTTTTCTTTAGACTCGGCCTTATTTGGATCCACTTGCTCCCCAATGCTTGTTGGATCTTTCAGCAATGAATTGATGCTACCAAAATTTGCAATTGTACATGGGGTGTATAACATGCTGCAATGATAGTTGAAGACGTATGCACTGTTCTTGAACCATATGTTCTCTCACTAATTGGATCAATTGGCAACACTTCTTCTACTTGCAAAACCCTAGCTCTTATTGCCTCATAATCAGGAACCAACCCCTTTTCATGTGGCTCAAGGCAAAGAGCGCTAATCTTCTTATTTTGGGCTAAACATTTTAACGCAGATAGAGCAAGCTCATCTCCTGCAATATTATGTGCAAATGCTCTTGTAGAATCTCCATTCACTCGTCCATAACCGCGAAGATGAGCTGAGTCATGAATATTGTCAGTTGCATATCTTGCTGAACAATTAATCTCATGAAGTGTAGCATATGATGACTGAGGATAACCGGTCAAATAGCTAATGAAAGAATGGCCTATTCCCCCATTCATCGGCATGTCTGGAGATGAAGCCGCATATTGCGAGGTGTCCTATATTGATCACTCAAACTCATCGTGTTGTTCACCGGCATATTGAAAGGTGTTGCCAATGCACGAAAGTTTGGATCCATAAGTTGCATGTCATGATTATGTAAATTCCAAGCTTCCTCAATGGAATAACTAGTTGACCTTTGCTCGTTAGGGCTAGCAGACATGACATGTCCATTGGAAGATCTAGCGACACCAACATAAAGGCTATTTGCATCTATGTAAAAAGATTGATGATACATGTTACCATCGTAGATTGCGGCTGCTTGATGACACTCACCTCGTAGCAAGAACAGGCTGGAGACCGTTTAAAGCTTCGTCCCCAGCGAAGTCGCCAAAAAGTGTGTTCGCACACGAACAAGTCACGTATCCTCGACGCCGGGGGTGATGCACCGCAACTCATGACAAAGGAGATCCGACCGGCAGCGTTATACGCAGGATAGCCGGCGGATGTTTTTGTAGACCCAAAACCCTGCTTACCCGGGAGGGACCCCGTCAGCGCTCACGGCAGCTATGGGCTACCCCATTTCGATTCGCTCGCCCTTAGAGCCTCATGGATCCGCAGCCCTCCGGTGTGAAGGACTGGTGAAGAATGAGAAGAAAGATACAAGTGTAGGAGATAAGAGTAGATGAACACGAAAGTGTAATTGATAGATTGGTTGGATTGGTGTTGTTCAATCGGCCGTCACCCCCAACACATATAAAAGGCGGTTGGACTTCCCGTACAAGTAAAGGATTCATCTAGGCTTTTCTTACAAGAAAAATTACATCAATTCACGTCCTAGAGTCCTAGTTCTAGTCCAACTCGGAATCAGTCCGAATCTGGTTCGAACTCCTGTCTTGCTCCTTGCACGGGACGTAGAATTTGCATGTGACCAACGAATGAGACAGTCCAAACATCAAATTTGTGCGCCTTGATGAGACGAACAATCCTTCTGTTGGTCACTTTTTCAAATAAGGGCATCTTCAGTACTCCACGGGGCTATCTTTAAATTCTGGTCAGACTCGGTCATGTAGCTAACCGGACTGTTGGGGGTTTGTGATAACTTTGCAGGTCACATACTATATCTGATGATGATGTCCTCAAAGGCAAAGTTGACTATTTCGACGTTACGAACAACTTTTGTGTTGAACACTTTTCCATCCGAGGCCATCTACATGACCCTACAGGGCAATCTTTAGCTTCTGGTTGAACCAGTCGGAATTGGATTTCTTCAGTCGGCTGTCATGGTCTTTCACTTGGATTACCAGAGTACATTTTCCCACTCGAACGGTAATTTCTCGATCGGATCACAGTTTTCCACTTGCTTTAGATCACCAAACAGAGTTTTCAGTTGGACTTTATGCCACTCGGACTCCCTAACTATATTCCACTCGGATATCATGTACTCAGTCTACCCGACAAACATTTTAGCCGGATTTCATGTTGCACGGATTCCCTGACTGAAGTTTCAATCGGACGACAACCTTTCAGTCAGACAGCAATCTTTCACTCAGATTTCCCGACTAAAAATTCAACCTGATCTTGTTTTGCTTCCTCAGATCGCACACGACCTCGGATTGGAACAATTTATATATGAAAATCGATCGGCTCGACGAGGGAAAAGAATTCGTGTTGAAGGTTTTCCTATTTAAGGTCGCCTTGAGGGCTGAATAGCTCGCGCGACCCATCAGACATCACCTAGGTGTGTGTCTGGTACCTCTCGCCATCCTTTCACTCAGGGTCGGTCTGCAGTGTATTGTCTCTAACTTTTACATACGAACTCGGATTGATATGATTTATATATGAAAATCGATTGCCTCGACGAGACGAAGCACTTGGAACACTAAATACTGCCACTTCGAGTACAGTTTCAGCCCCTAAGATGAGGTCAGATGGCGATAACCTAAACATCAAAGTTGTTTCACTCGGCGATGCGAAACTTTTTCATGTTGAAAACCCTTTCACTTGAGGCCATCTTATTTCACTGGTGGAAAAAAGGCCTTTGGTCGCGGTTCGCAACTGCCATTAGTCGCGGTTGCGCAACCGCCACCAAATAAGCGATTAAAGCCCCCACCTTTAGTCGCGCTGCTTAAGAACCGCGACTAACGGCCCGCCCACGTGGCGCCAAAGCGACCGTCGGGCGGAGGACCTTTAGTCGCGGTTCTTCCGCCAACCGCGACTAAAGGGTTTAGGGTTTTAGCCCCCCTAAACCTGTTTTCTGTTTAATTTGTATTGTTTTATTTCTTTTGTGCTTTATTTTAATTTTGAAGGAGTTTCATATATTCTACGGTACTACATACATGCATATGAATGTACAATTTCAAATAAATTTGAAATTAGAACCAAAAAGAATTCAAGAGGAATATACAATATATATTAAATATCATCGGATGACCATATACAATTTTGAACAAGTTTCCATACATGATTTAATCCATATAAAGTTCTACGCCCTCGTAATAGTGTTCTCCTTTAGGATGGAGGACTTCCTGCTGAACCATCCAGCTAGTTCCTCTTGAAGTGGTCGGAAGCGAGCTTCTAGACTAAGCATCATCCGAGGTTATTCCTCCGAGCATTGGTATCACTCGAACCCGCCAGAGGTGTATCTCCGGATCCTCTCACAGACATAGTATCCACATAGATTGGTCAACGGTGGCTGAATATCCCCAGCATTCTTAGGCTTTACCATTTTGAATTCTAGCTCTTTTTTGAATTCACCGACCTTTGTATCTACGAACCGTCTCCAAACCCTACGAGGCAAAGAAAATTAAATGAACAAGAGAGTTATTAGTTACTTGATATTAGGAAATGAACGAAATAGGCCGATCGATATAGAGCGCAAATGAATGAAAATAATTACTTCTGCAGCATTCTTCTCATGTCGGCCCAAATCTTTGGATCCATATTCAGAGAGTCGTGGACGAGACATTCTGAGGTGTTAACTTTAATTACTAGCAGAATCCAGTGGAACCTGCGGACACGATACATGCACAGACGTCATGCATAACTCATCGATTAGCCGGCCACATACCATGCATGGAGTAAACAAAAGAGAATGTGCTCAAGACAGAAACACTCACCCAAAATGGTAAGGAAATAGAATATCACTTTTGAGATCCTGCTTTGTAAGAAACTGCCACAGGTCTGCCTCCACGTCGGCGGGTGACGCCCAACACATATCCATTAACGATGTGTGGGTCAATGAACCCAACATCATGGATGTTCCTTACTCTGCATTCCTTAATCTTCATTCTGCATATATAATAGCGGACACAACAATATAGTTAGGACATATATATAGTGCAGGCAATATGAACGAGATGGGGTAGAAATTAATAAATCACTTACGTAACGTAGCAACCGATGATAGATTTGTCGAGCTCACAGCAGATTGAAAAGCTGGAACAATTCACTCAGGCAATTTGTACATAGTAATGTTTGAAGTGATGCTCATGTCTAACTTCCGCATAAATATATTCTTTGGCGTTTTATTTTTATGTAACCCTTGTACCAATTCAGCAGACCTTTCATTTGGTCGTAGATCCATTTCCTCGCAGGCTCGACGAGAGGCCCATTCTTGACATATGTAATTACTACCTCCTTCATCGGCGCCTCATCAAGGCCTAACAGTTCACGAAGAGTAATACCTAAGTTGGCCGCTTGTTCTCTCGCACCTGCTACAGTCAATCCATGTGTTGCCGCAGCTTGTATGATCTCGGGTCATCCGGACAGAAGGCTTCCACTATAAGCGGGCAATCGATTGTTTACTTTGTTCCCGAGCTGGGCAACTTGTTTCCGCTTTGTTTACTTTCGCCTTCTCCGCTCTTTGTTCTCCTTGAACATGAGTGCCTGCCTCAAGTTCACGCTCATAGTCGTTAGGCAGATTCTTCGCGCTTGGGACGGTGTGCTCAAAATGACTTAGCCCACTTCTTTTGCTTATCGAAAATACTGGCTTGGGCTCGGGCTCTCTTTTCTTCTTGCAGTCCGCCTTCCATTTCTCCAAATCAGCAGCCGCGTCGCGCGACTTCCTCGGCACTACGCTCCCAAGGCCTTGTGGGAGAGGCTTGATGATGGCTCCGTACCTTTGTGGTCTTAGGTACATAAGGGTCCGGGTTAATAATCCAGGACTGCTTCGCCTCTTTGCCGGAGGTGGATTGGGGGGCGGCGTCTGATCACCCGCCGGACGAGGATCGGGTGCGGCGGCTGATCACCCGCCGGACGTTGTGGATCGGGGCGGCGCCGGCCGACGTGACGAAGGTGTAGGTGAACCGCCACCGCCACCGCCACCACCACCACCGTAGGGGGGTGGACTTGTTGTCCTTGGCGCCTCGCTTGGAAACTTGATAAACTTCTTTTGCCATAGAATGAAATGGCGCTTGACATCTCCAAGTCTTTTCTCCCTTCGTGTGTAGCAATGTCAATCTCCGTGTCCTCAAACCCTTGGACTATGTCCTCCACCGTGACACGAGCATAGCCATCTTGAATGGGGTTGTTGTGGTGGAGTGCTCTGTAAACATGGTAAAGCACTGCCGATGGCTACCTTCATGGACATGTTCCCGATAGGATAATACAGATGACATTCTTTCATCTCCTTTATATCGCCCACGGGTAGCGAGGAGGCTCCGGTGCAGTAATTTCGACCTCCGTGCAGTAATTTCGACCGCCAGAGGCTCCGGTGCAGTAATTTCGATCATCGGTGCATCTGCACCAGCCGGTGGGGCCTCCGTGGAAGCCACGCTGCTTCTCCGCTGCTGGCTTCCGAGATCCGCTGGATGATCTTCATGCTGCACCGAGCTGCATCTCTTTCGCTACTAGTACACTCATGGTTTTCTTCATCACATCCATTTCGATGCCAACCGCGCCACAACATCTGCTTCCCGATCCATCTTTCTCTTACGGCTTCAGAATCGTCACGGGTCATCGCTCGGGGAACCCTATTTTCCACGGAATGTGCCCCATGCCTCGTACACGCCCTCCGTGTTCAGGATTCCCGAGGGCTTTTGTCAGCGCGCTGTTCTCTCTGTTGAACTTGATCTTCCCTGTTGAGCATCCTTCATTGCGCCAATAAGGGCTTGGGTGGGTTTAATTAATTTGCCCCGTAAACACACTCCCCTGTCTCCGGGTTCAGCGTTCCCCATGCCCGCATTCACCAGCTTTTGGCCCTTGGGTCCCATCCTCCAGACTGGACGGATTCCTCGCGCCTCATCTCGCTCTCCATCTTCTCCAACCTAGGCACCAAAATGCGATACCCTCCTGGCCCCATAACATGATTGTACTCCTTCTTAGCCGCATTTTCCTTATTTTTTTCGATATTTCAATGAACTGCTCCGATTTCTTTTGCTTCACAAATTCTGGCCAATCATGTTTCAGTTTCTCATATTGTCCTTTGAAACTGGAGTCTTGTTCTGCTTGACAAAGTCACGGGCTAGATTTTGCTTGAATTTCCGAATGCGCGGCCATCTTATGAAGAGCGAACTGTTTGACTAGCCTCCTCCTCTCCTTGTTTTCCTCAATCTTGTTACCCTCCTCATCGAATTTGTTGTATTCGAGGTAGAACGAAATGTTCCATAAGCTTCTTGAAGCAATCTTTTTTGTTCTCTTATCGACAAAAGTGAAACCATCAATTCGTGCCTTCTTTGGCTCATTCCACTCCTGGACGGTGATCGAGACGTTGTCTCTAACAATGGCTCCGCATTGGCGACAAACTTGGTGGCGTTCTTGCGGGCTCCAGCGCCTGCCGGTTGCACCGTCGACAACCTCGATGGTGCATGTTTCTCCTTGTTTCATCGCCTTGGTTGCGCCACGCTTGACGACGTACTCGATTGTTTCGACGATCCGCCGAGGGCTAAAATAAGAAAGAGAGTCGCGCGTTAGTACACACATATTTATTCAAATCAGTTAGTTTGTATCACCAGAGGCTCAATGTATATATATACCTCGGCGCGAGGTGGTTGCTACTTCCATTTGAAGATCGTTGTTTATCGACGCTTTCTTGACATCATCTTGTTGACGGCGCCTTCATCTTCACCGTCAAGGTTCAGATAAGAAGAGATATCATCTTCTTCTTCTCCGGTCGGCACATATTGAATATCGCCGTTTATGATGCCGAACATATGTGCTTCACCGTCCGGATCATAGTTGTCCATAATCGGGTCAGCTCTATCGTCCGCCATTATGTCACCCTGAAAACATGTAGTAAAACAAATTAATTAAGTGAAGAAGGGGCGGTGGCGGTGGCGGTGGCGAAGGGCGGTGGCAAAAGGAGGGGCGAGGAAGGGTGGGAGAGGGTGTCGCGGTAGAGCGCGAGACGGGGCGGCAGACGACGGCGTCACGGAGAGGGAGGCGAGGACAACACACACGGAGAGGGAGGCGAGGACAACAGACAACCACGTGGGTCCCGGTTGGTCTGGCCGGCGAGCAAGCAAGTGCATAACAGGACAACAAGCAAAGCTAGACATGTTCTAACGCGGTATGAGGTGATACCGGTGAAGGGGGGAAACATCCAGGAAAGTATCCCCAGTGTTCCGTGTTTTCGGACGAGATGAACCGGAGGGGAAAGTTGCGTGTTTGCTATGCTAGGGATGTGTGGTGGACGAACGGGTTATGATCCGGATTCGCCTCTTCGCTCGAGCAATTTTCATGTAGAAAGGTTTTTCATCCGAGCTACGGATTATTTAATATTAATTTTCAAAGTTTTAATTCATTTTTAGAATTAACAGAATTATTTTAATTAGGAAATGCCATTATGACGTCAGCATAATTAGGGTAGTGGGGCCCGTCTGTCATTGACCTTTTATCTAATTAGGTTATTAAGGTTAATTAACAGGGTTAGTTAGATTAATTAACAAGATTAATTAAGTTAATTAATTGGTTAATTAATTAATAATTTTAATTAATATATTTTTTTCCTGCTTTTTTTCTTTACATTTCAGGGGCGCGGGCCCCGTTTGTCAGTGGCCCAGAGGGGCCTAACGGGCGTGCGGGCGTGCGGACTTGTGGGCTCACGGGCGCGGCCACGAGCGCCCACCGGGGCGAGCCCAGCGATGGCTCGGGCGCGCCACCGGCGACAAGGAGGCAGCCAGGGGGCGAGGTAGCGGGACGGCACGGACGTGGTCCCGGCGAGGTGCGGCGCTGCTGCGTCGTGAAAGAAGGCGAGAGCAGCTAGCGACGGGGCTGCGGGCGGAGCGGGACGGCGGCGTGGCAACAATGAGGAGGAACTGGCTCCGGGGCCAGAAAGGCCGCAGACTGGGCGGCGAGGCGGGCCGACGGCGGGCGGCGCCGAGGGCGACGGCGACGGCGGGCGGCGCCGAGGGCGAGGGCGACGGCGGGCGGCGCCGAGGGCGCGATTTAACAAAGCGGAATCGGAGAAGACGAGAAAATTCAAGAAAAATTCACATATTCAAATTTTCTTCACTTTTTATAAAATTATTCGTGTTTTGAAATTTTGTTCGGGAGTTTCAAAAATGTTCGGTTTTCACAAAATTTAGGAGTTTCAAAAATTTTCCCGTATTTAAATTTTGTTCATGGATCCAAAAATGTTTGTGCTTTTGAATTTTGTTCAAGTTTCGTGATTTTTGCAAATTCGCTGAACTGTTTTCATATTCGACGGACTCTTTTAAAACCTGTGATTAACTTTTTCAAATTCGACGGAATTTTTATCAAAATTGATGAACTTTTTCAAATTTCGTGATTTTTTTTCAAATTTGATGAACTTTTTGGCGCTGCTAGGGTTTCAAGGGCCGGCGATGGGCGCGACGAGGAGGAGCGCCATCCCCATGCTGAAGCGAGCGCGAGGAGGAGGAGCCTGCGCCGGCCGACGACGCCGCCGCCGCCGAGACGCGCTGCGCTGGGACGAGTCGGAGGGCGCCTCGCTGCTGGGGCTCGCCACCCCACGGCTGCCCGCGGGCGGAGCAGACGAGGAGGGAGGCGGAGCAGATGAGGAGGGAGGCGGCGATTTAAGAGGGCGGGGGAGGCCGGTCGGCAGTACCGAGGGCGGGCGACGGCGGGCGGCGCCGAGGGCGAGGGCGACGGCGGGCGGCGCCGAGGGCGCTGCAGAGACGGGCGGGCGCGCCGAGGAATCGGAGAAGACGAGACCCGCGATCGGGCGACGAGACCTTGTATTTATAGCCCCCCTTTAGTCGCGGTTGGCGACGCGACCCGCGATTAGTGGTACCTTTAGTCGCGGGTTGCCTGCCCAACCGCGACTAAAGGGTTTTGGCGGTTTTTTGCGGTCCCGCCCCTTGTCCACCGGGCTACGCGTCCCCACGGCTGGAGCCTAAGCGCCGGGCGTGCCGTCCCTCCCGTCCCTCGTGGTACTGCGCGGGCGGCCATCACGAACCACTACTACCTCGACCTCACGCCGAGCAGCGGATGAATCTCGCCGCATCCCGATAACCAGCATACTTGGGACGCTTCTTCATCAATCGGCGTGAGAGGGCGCCGCCAGGTATGAGGAGGACGGTCTGCCTCACGGGAACTTCCACGAGGCCGGCCGTCGGCTATGGTGGTATGGCCGACTCGCAGAGCGCCATGGACTACATCACGGCCGGCGATATCCCCGCCTGCGCTACCCTCGATTCGAGCCACGAGCGCCGCCCGACGACAGCGACGACGGCAGCGGCGATTTACGGCGGCGGCAACTTAGAAGGCGATTTACTACCAAGACAACGACGACGGCGGCTATGAAGACTACGGTATGCATATTATACGCCTAGGAAGGAGTATGACTAAATCACTCCAAATTTCATGTATCATCAGTGGTATCTCGAATCATTCAAAATGGACACCAAACACATCACGGGTAATATAAT
Organism: Aegilops longissima; assembly: GCA_021605205.1. Lineage (NCBI taxonomy): Eukaryota > Viridiplantae > Streptophyta > Magnoliopsida > Poales > Poaceae > Aegilops > Aegilops longissima. Next base: position 742,359,073 of record CM038678.1, on the reverse strand, counting down.
TCACACGATCCATTCAACAAAGTTTGGTACAATAAATTATTACACATCATTTCTTCCCTTGTGTCCCTGCTTGCTTACGATTGTGCCGTATCCATGGAGCATCCTCATCATTTAACTTAATGCTTGGGTCGGTGTTCACTTTGAAGGGCGGAATTTCAGCAAACATATTATAATCTTCGACATGTCTGTCTTGTCCTCCACTCCCACGATGTTTCTTTTCCTGAAAGAACAATGTGGCGCTTTGGATCATCGCATGATGTACTGATCGCTTTCTTATCTTTCCGCTTCCTCGGTTTGCTACTCATGTCCTTCACATAGAAAACCTGAGCGACATCTTTCGCTAGGACGAATGGTTCGTCAAGGTAACCAAGATTGTTGAAATCCACCATTGTCATTCCGCATTGCTGGTCCACCTTTACCCCACCTCCTGTTAGCTTGAACCATTTGCACCGAACAAAGGGACCTTAAAGGAGGGTCCATAGTCAAGTTCCCATATCTCCTCTATGTAACCATAATATGTGACCTGATGCCCATTCTCGGTTGCTGCATCAAAGCGGACACCACTGTTTTGGTTGGTGCTCTTTTATCTTGGGCGATCGTGTAAAATGTATTCCCATTTATCTCGCACTTTGGAAAGTCGTTATAGTCGAAGATGGTGTCTTGGCCAACATGTACAGCTGATCTACAACATCATTGTCATTCATTAAATGTTTTCTCAACCAACTGCCGAAAGTCTCCATGTGGGCCTTCCTAATCCAGGATTCAGGCTTCCCGGGTTGTCGAACGTAAAATATTCTTGTGTTTCTCAAAGCACGGAGCCACCAAGCTGGAATTGGTCAAGACAGGTGTGGTGTGCTTCAATGAGAATGGCCGTCCATACATATCGTTGATTTCCTTCCGATCGTGTTTTTCCACTTAGTCTCCCTCGTGCCGCGATCGAGGAAGACCAATCGGCTTAAGGTCAGGAACAAAGTCAACACAAAACTCAATTACCTCCTCATTTCCATAGCCCTTGGCGATGCTTCCTTCTGCCTAGCACGGTTACTTAACATATTTCTTTAATACTCCCATGAACCTCTCAAGGGGAACATATTGTGTAGAAATACAGGACCGAGAACGAAAATCTCTTCGACTAGGTGAACCAGGAGGTGCGCCATAATATTGAAGAAGGATGGCGGAACACCAACTCAAACTGACAAGACATTGGATCACATCGCTCAGAACCGTGGTAGAACTTCGGATTGATTACCTTCGAGAGATTGCATTGAGGAATGCACATAGCTTCACAATGGCTACTCGAACATTTTCCGGCAGGAGCCCCTCAAAGCAATCGGAAGCAATTGCGCCATAATCACGTGGCAGTCGTGAGACTTCAGGTTTTGGAACTTTTCTCCGCCATGTTTATTATTCCCTTTATATTGGACGAGAATCCAGACGGGACCTTCATACTGCTCGGGCATTCAAAAAGATGACCTTCTCTTCTTTGGTCGAGCGTAGCTGGCACGACCTTGAAACCATTCCGGATGCCGGTCATCGTGGTCTTTCAAACGTTGCTGGTCCTGCCGTGCTTCCTTTGTATCATTTGTCTTCCCATACACGCCCAAGAAGCTTAGGAGGTTCACGCAAATATTCTTCGTAACGTGCATCACGCCGATTGCAGAGCGGACATCTAGGACTTTCCAATATTCTAGCTCCCGAATATAGATTTCTTCTTCCACATGGCTGCGTGCCCGCCAGCTCCTTCGAACTGATTGTCCGCCAGACCCTTTCCAAAGATGACTTTCAAATCCTTGACCATATCAAATACCTCAGCACCGGTCGCTCCGCAGGCTTCGCCGGTGATCTACCTTGCCGTTGTAATGCTTGCCTTTCTTTCATCGGATGAATTTTCGAAGAAATCGACGATGCCCAAGGTACACGCTTCTTCTTACAATTTGGCAAATGTACACTTTCAGTCTCATGTAAGCAAAGCGTGCATGCATTGTATCCCTTATTTGACAGTCCCGAAGGTTACTAAGAGCAGGCCAATCGTTGATGGTTACGAAAAGCAACGCCAGAGGTCAAATTCCTCTTGTTTGTGCTCATCCCACACACGGACACCACCCCACAGCTGTAAAAGTTCATCAACTAATGGCCTTAGGTACACATCGATGTCGCTGCGGGTTGCTTTCGACCTTGGATGAGCACTGGCATCATAATGAACTTCCGCTTCATGCACAACCAAGGAGGAAGGTTGTAGATGCATAGAGTCACGGGCCAGGTGCTATGGCTGGAGCTCTGCTCGCCAAAAGGATTCATGCCATCCGTACTTAGAGCAAATCTTATGTTCCTTGCGTCACCTGCAAAATCTTTGAACCATCTGTCGATCTTTCTCCATTATGCTCCATCTGCGGTGTGTCTCAACTCCCCGTCCGACTTACGGTCCTCTTTGTGCCATCGCAACAACTTGGCATGCTCTTTGTTCCTGAACAGACGTTTCAACCGTGGTATTATAGGAGCATACCACATCACCTTGGCGGGAACCCTCTTCCGGGTTTCGCCCTCAACATCGCCACCAGGGTCATCGCCTCGATCTTATAACGCAATGCAGTGCATACCGGCATTCATTCAAATTCTCGATTCATCATGGTAGAGGATGCAATCGTTGATGCATGCATGTATCTTCGTAACCTCTAAACCTAGAGGGCGACAACCTTCTTTGCTTCAGACGCATCAAGGCGGGCAACTCGTTATCCTTTGGAAACATATTCTTCAACATTTTCAGCAAGTTTTCAAATGCCGAGTCAGCTACACCTGCCTCTGCCTTCCATTTCAGCAAATCCAGTGCAGCCCAGCTTTTTCAGACCATCATCGCATCCGGGTACAGCGCCTTTCGTGATCCTCTAACATGCGATCCAAATTCTCCTCTCCTTTTCAGTTTCAGCGTCTCCGCATCAGCAATGGTCCGACCAAGATCATCAACGGATCATCACGCGCCTCTTCTTCACCTTCCCTTCACCTTCAGCATCCTCCATGAAAGTATCACCGAAATGAGCAAGATAGCTTTCATCGATGAAATCATCCCTTCTTCATCTTCTTCCATTATAACCCCTCTTTCTCCATGCTTGGTCCAACAATTATAGCTTGGCATGAAACCCTTCAAGCAGATGCATGTGAACAACTCTTGAGGAAGAGTAACCCTTCTCATTCTTACAGATAACACATGGACAGATAACAAAACCCCCGCTTGTTCGCATTAGCCACTACGAGGAAATCTTTCAAACCCGTAGTGAACTCGCCGGAGAGTCGGTTACCGTACATCCATTGCCGATTCATCTGCATTATTATAATATAAAATATATAATTAACCATCATGCATTTGTTAAACTAACTAGCTACAAACAATATAAATTAAACAATGAACTACACACATGCATATTGACACATCAAAGGTTCATCAAGTTGCTAACCGCGATCAAGAGTGTGGCTCCAACACTTCATGTCATGTTTGTTTCATGCTCTTGGGGCATTTCATCAAACACCTTATGTGCATAAGAGGAACCAAAAGCAAACCTACACCCACTTGTGAAGAGAATGGCTCCAAATGGCTAAGTGTTGGCTGCTGGATGGGTATATATAGGGAGGGCTTTAGTCGCGGTTGGCCTGGCAAACCGTGACTAAAGGTGCCGAAGGTTTTAGTCGCGGTTGTCCTGGCCAACCGCGACTAAAGCCCTCACGCACCAGCTGGCCACCGAGCGCCTGGCCCAGGCCTTTGGTCGCGTTCACCTCCGAACCGCGACTAAAGGTCCCATTAGTCGTGGTTCCTACAGCTTCGCGACTTATGGGGCTGGACGGAAGCCTGTTTTTCCACCAGTGTTTGCCTTATATGCCGTGCCAAAATCTGATGCCAACAAGCTCTAACACTCAAAATGATGAGTGCAAATTATCCAGCTTCCGAACTCTGAAGCATAACCATCTTGACCACCTAGGTAGCATGGTGTTCCTTGGGCAGTTTCTCCGTCTGGCACAAATGAAAAAACGAAATGCTTCATGGGTTAACTGCAGGGAAATTATATTATGGTTAGTTGTCCTTGTTTATGTCTAGCAGAAAAGTGTACACTGCCTTTATGGTACAGGTACGGCGCATGGAGCACATGGCGATCCAAATTACTATGGCGACCCAAATTACTATGGTTGTACTTGTTTATGTTTAACAGATAAGTGCACAATGCCTTTTTGGTAGTGCGCATGGAGCAGTTGTCGATCCAAATTAATATAGTCGTGTTCATATGGCTGCCCACATTATTGTGTCTGCTTCGCCGTAGCTAAGGTACTCTAGCGCTGACACCAACAATACGTGGAGCCGGATAGATGATTAACCACGCTCTCGCATGGTATATATATATATTTTAGAACACAGTAAAGACATATGTGCTCATATATACGCGTACACACTCATTTCTATAAAACACACACGCATACTCCATCCCTACAAGCACCACCGTGAGACTGAGCCGACATATCATCTTCAGATTGACGAAGTCATAACAGGCGCCTCATTGTCGACGGGAACATCTCTCCCATTGAACGCGCATCACCGAAAATCCTGAAATAAATCATTCGGGACCTGCATCACGACGTGCCCAAGGCTACTCTGGTGTACTGTGACAATGTCTCCGCTGTCTACCTCTTTGCTAACCCCGTTCATCATCGCCGCACGAAGCACATCAAGCTCGACATTCACTTTGTGCGTGAGCAGGCGGCTCTCGGGCGCATCCGCGTCTTGCATGTTCCTACTACGCAGCAATTCCCCGATGTGATGACCAAGGGGTTACCTACATCCACTTTCGAGGAATTCCGGTCGAGTCTATGCGTCATCTGTGACGTATCGACTGCGGGGTGGTTGATTATGGATATTATCGCATGTGCAGTACGCAAGCTAGGATCTTTCCTAGTTACCAATAACTCCCGATTCTTTCGTTGTATAGTGGATATGGTTGAGATCTTGCAGCCATTGTACTCTATACTAGATGATATCCCGTGCGTTGCTGCGGGAATTGGTTGAGACATATGTTAGTGAGATTTGTTTGTATGAGAAATAAAAGAGAATATATGTATAAACAGAATATAAGTAGCATAAGAGAATGCATGGTTACATGTTGTGGTGCGCCTCATGCCCCCTTTAAGAAATCAAACTGAGTAGATGTCACCAGTGAGGGTGAAACAGAGAGAGCATCTCGCATGCCTGCAGATTTGTATGGTAAAATTCCACTTAGTTTTGTTCACATCACTGTTCCCTGAAGACTTTGTATTGGGAGGTAGTATTATCCATGGAATTAACGGCTAAGAATCGAAAGATGAGAAAGCTTTCTCAGCAATATTCTGAAGAAAAGGAAAATAAGTTCAGAAATAAATGCCCAACCTGCAGTAAACCATTAGTATATAAAAAACATGTGTTAGAGAGACAAAATATGTGCAGAATTACATAGGTAAAAGAGGTGCAAGCAAAATATGCATGTTATGTGTAAATGTTATTTTGGAATGAGACAATTGTGTGTAGTATGTCACAACGCACGTGCTTTGATTAACACTGGTGGTTAAGTTAAGTGCTCCTTGAAAGTGGTTGAAGTGTTGCAATGATAAACATTAGATGGATTGAAGAGTAGATACAAATCTCCGTCCGTCAGACGTGAATACTGGTGGCCATCGTTGTTGTGCAAGGTCATATTAATTTGGGAATGATAGAAAAGAATGCCTAGACTGCATACTGCAAGCATACACGAATAAACCAAGTTATTTCAGATTGTAGCATAGAGATAATAAAGTAATTCTAGGCATCTATTTCAATGTTACGTAATCATTCAGTTTACTTTTCTGTTCGACTTTTTTGCAGCTACCAACCCTTTTCTGTTCATACGAATTTGAAGTTTCATATTCCGTTTATAGAACTTGAACAATCATGCAAGTCTTCAATTCCCGTTTCATTTGGATGCAACTGATACTTTATTATAGTTTTAAAGAAATTAGATGTTGAATCATTGCTATATGAATTCTCAACATATACTCTTAACTTGTCCGAAGTGCACTATATATAATTAACTATTATGACATTCATATTTAAGCCACTCACTTATCATGCCATCTCCCAACGGTGAGCCTTTGACTATATATATGCTAATGAAAATATAGCCAAATGGATTTTACATGGACAATGTATATGAAAATTTAATTCATGCATGAGAAGTCAAAGCAGCAAACCTGAAAGTGACTGAAATTTGCACTCATAAAGATTAGTCAGATTCAAGAATAGAGAAATTTTTCGTCAATCATTCCAATGTGAGATACTGATTCAGAATCAAAGTTGTCGGCTATCAGTGTTGTGTGGTCATACTGATTTTGGTCAAATATTCCACTGTATACCTGCAAGGATGAATGAACCAACCATGTTATTCTGAATATTCAGATTATAGTATAGAAATCTAGAATAGGTTATCTCATCATACAATCATATTTGTAATCTCAGCTGAAGAATTAAAATCTATGGGGTAGGATTGCTAGTGATCAGAAGATTGAAAGAAATCAAAGGGGCAGGTATATGGGAGAATTGAGTGACGGTTTCACAGCTCAAACGCTAGATAACAAATCAGTTCTTACCTCCGTGGGGTAGATGAAGTAACATGTGGCATCCGGCCGTCTGCTAAATCAAGTGATGAAAGTGCACAGGGCCATTCAAAACAATATCAGTAATGGAAGGAGATGCTTCTGGATGCTGAATAGATAGATTAGAACTAATATATGCTATCTTGATTACGTAGTGTGTGCAGCACATCATGACTCTGCATGGTGGTCGGAGGCGTTCGGTGGCCTGGGGTCGCGGCGAGGTTGCTGCAATGGCGGAGGAGCATCGATTGCGATGTGCGTTGTTGGCGGTTGTGCGGCCGACCTAGCCGGCGTAGCCGGCTGGCCGTCGAAGATAGGCAACCCTGTGTGGACGCACAAAGAGGTTGCGGCCGGCATGGCGGCACGGACAGCCCAGTGAAGAAGCGATCCAGCTTTTTGGTTTATCGGATGGGTCATGGGGAGATAAGACCATGTGTCGCTCCTCTTATTTCTCTCGTCAGTTACGGAATGGGAAGAGGAACAAATGCGTGTTACAAAGAAATTAAACCGCATGATTTGTTAAAATAAAAACTAAAAGAATTGTTGATGTGGCTGAGCTGTGAAGAGGCGCTGGCCAGGGAGAGAGATAGTTGTGAACTTGTGATTGGCTGATATCTGATGACATGGCACGTTGAGTTGGACCATTTACATGTTAAAAGAATGCCTTGTAGTGGGAGCAACTTCTTAAGAATGTAAGATGTGAGATATGCTATGGCATACGACCAATACAATTCATTGATCCACATATTGTCTATGTACAGGATGGCACATACACATCGGGTGTCGCATGGGCTCCTGGTTCTAGTAAGAAAATTACCATTAACTGAGACTACTCGACCCAGTCTCATACAATGCTACCGTCATGTGTATACCCACATGATATGTCTTCAGAGCTACAATGATTTAAATATATGTTAGAGATTCAGCGTAAAAAAGGTTACTACATTAGAGGTTCAATTAAAATAGTACTCGATGTTTACAAAGAAAAAGGGAATGCACATGGCACATGCCGGTCCCTGGTCGGGATATGTGTGTGTGTGAGCGAGAGAGAGAGAGAGAGAGAGAGAGAGAGAGAGGGAGATGGTCATGTGAGTACTTTAGCGTATTTCCTGGAGTGGAAAAAAGAAGCTAAAATCGATTGCAAATTCGTATGCACACCAGGCATTTGGACACCTGGAGAGACAGAGAGCGTATTTCCTGTTCGCACTCTTGCACACATGCTGCTTCCCATTGAATTTCAAGGTTTCGTACAAATCACGAAGACCACCACATTTTCTAAATTAAGTAGTGGGCGTGCCGTGGGCTCCCGGTTACAATAAGAAAATTACTAGTAGCTGAGACTACTCGACCCAGTCTAATAAAGTGCTACCGTCATGTGCATACTCACTTGACATGTCTTGAGGCCTCAAATGTACGTTAGAGACTCACCGTAAAAAGGGTTACTACATTAGAGGTTCGATTAAAATACTACTTGAGGTTCACAAACAAAAAAGAAATGCACATTGTACATGCTGGTCGGAAATATTTTTCAGTGGGAGAGAGAAGATCGTACGAGTACTTTAGCGCATTTCACGGAGTGAAAAAAGAAGCTAATAAGTATTGATGAAACATTTGTTTTTGATCTGTAAAGTACTCCCTCCGTTCCTAAATAATTGTCTTTCTAGAGATTTCAACAAATGACTACATACGAAGCAAAATGAGTGAATCTACACTCTAAAACATGTCTACATACATCCGTATGTTGTAGTCCATTTGAGATGGCTAGAAAGACAATTATTTGGGAACGGAGGGAGTAGTATGGACATCGAGTATTTGGACACCACCACAATTAGGACTCTGGCATGCATGTTGCTTCCCCACCAAATCTCGAGGTTGCATCTCAGAAGGTACATACACATCGCAACGACAATCACATTTTATAAATTAAGAAAGCTTGCATTAAGAAAATTACTGGTAATTGAGTACTGCTCGACCTAGTCTAATGCAATGGTATTATGATGTACTTATTCATGTGACATGTTTGAGACGTACACCGGTTCAAATATACTTTAGAGATTCGATTAAAGGTTCGATTAAAATACTACTTGATTTTTACACAGAAAAAAGAAATGCACAAGTGTCACACCCTGATTTTTGGCCATTTCTTTTTCTTTTGATTTTCTGAGATTTTTGCTTAAGTTTTCTTTTTTCGTGGCTATGTGGTCTGAAAACTGAAGAAGATAACCTCTTCTTTCTTTCCAGAGTGGCTTGTCATCCTCAAATCCTTCGTAAGACCTTGCCATTTTCATCTTAAGCCCAATCCCAATATTCTTTTTATTGAGAATATTCCTTTTTCTATTAAAGGAATAACCCAATTTGCCCTAGGTTGTGAAGCAACCTATATTTCCATCACTCCTAAAATTCCCAAATAATTCTCATAAATTGTTCGGGTCATTTCTTAATCGAATATGGCAAAAAAAAATCATAGCCATGTTGAAAAATAATCCTCAAATAATTCTTTTCCTATACTGCCCTAAATGGCACATTGTGAAGCAAGTGCTATTTACCTTTGCCCAATTGACCCCAAACGTTTTGGACACCTTTTCATGTCCAAATCATTGCCTCATACCAAAATTCAACTTAGCTTGCCTAGTGAATATTTCTGAGCAAGTTTTCAAAGTTCTTGTCTGAGGGAATCTATTGTGAAGGAAGTACTAGCTAGGTTAACCCAATTGATTTGAAATTTTTCATGGTCCTTAATATCATCAAATAAAAGCTCTCCTCAAGATTTGAGCTCATGCAATGCATCCATGTGAGCTTAGCATCAATTCTTAGTTTTTGTCCAAATTTTCAGTTAGTGAAGCAAGTATATTTTATCTTGCTCCATTACTGCTGAAAATTTTCCAGGACCTTCTCCAACCCATATAACCTATCTCCACAAGATTTGGGCTCATTTAATTAATCCATTTTCCATCAGGATTTTTCCTAAGTTTCTGTCCAGAAAAGTGTTGTATGAAGGAAGTGCCATTTTGGCTTGGCCAAATGGCATGAAATTTTTATCGCACTCTCATATGACCAAATAAACCCGCCATGTTCATTTTTAGCCCAATTCACCACTCCTAGTGAGTGCTTCTTCCTGTTCTTGTTTCTGGACCAATTTATGTAGTTGTAAAGCAACTATATTAAATACTGGTCCAAATCATCTCATAATTGATAGGATTATAGTCCTTCCTTAGTTAAACCTCCCAGACAACAGCTTTGGCTCCAATCTCTTTCCTGTTGATCACCAGTGCACAGCCAAGTTTGCAACAGCAAACTTTCAGAGATGAATCCCATCGATCCAGATCTCCTTTCTTTGATCCATCACCTCTATCAGGCTCAGTGTTGCAGGGACTCATCACCAGACATATCACGGCAGACCCTCTTGTCCTCGTCATGCCAGTCTGCGCGGTGACTACCGTTTTGGCATGCATTGGCCGCGTCCAGAGCGTCTTCTTGCTAGGGCCCCTCTCCTGCTCGGCGTCTCAGCGAGCACGGTCGTGTCTAGAGCCTTCCCCGTGCCGTCGCCGTCCCTCTGGAGCCCTTGTCCCCTCCGTCTTTATCTCCGGTGAGCTGTCCCCGTCGCCGCACAGTAGCATCCGTGAGCATCGTCGTTTCTCGGCAATGTCTTCTTCCTCCCCGTGCTCCTCGACCGCTTCTGCCCCGTGCGGCATGCCAGCTGCTCCTCCCCATCGCCTTCCGTCCACCGTGCAGGTGTGCACACGTGTACGCGGCCACGGCCGAGCCACGGCCACGCGTCCGCGGCACCCCGCCTATATATAGGACACCCCACATTCCCCAAGCTCACCAGCAGCCAGACCACAGTCACAGCTTCCTTTCCAACCACTTCATTAAGCTCGAGCTGCTCCCCTCGACCCCCATGGCCGCCGTGCCCGCCGCCGGACTCGACCTAAATTGGCTCGAGCCGCGCCCTCTCCCTCCGTTACTCCACCACTGAGACCTAAAGGAGCCCGGCGACCCCCCCCCCTCCTCTTCGTTTGTATCCGAGCCCTTGGGGCCACGCCCCTCCAAGTTTGGTCGTCGCCCCGTCCTCGACCACCCCTAGCCGCCGCTGCTGCGGTCCTCCCTAGCCCGACTGCTGCACCTGGGTGGGAGCGGCCCGTCGCCTTGAGCACGCCGATACCTCCATCTCCATCGGAGGTGTCCGGAACTGGCCGGGCGGGCGCCGGCAGCCGCTGCCGTCCTTTGCCTTCGCGGGCGAGCGGGAGGTAGGAGAAGGAGACGAGACCAGGCGGGCCCACTTCTTCCCCGACCCCACCTGTCAGCCGCACAGAGCCTGACCCCGCCTTGCCACGTCACTTATGTGGAGGTGTATTCCGCTAAATACGCCATCCCCTTCCGTAAGCGCACTTTGCCTCTGTTTCGGGCTGAAATACGCTTTCACTGCTCTAAAGACTTATTCTCAGAAAGGCGCTTTCTCTTTTTTTTAGCTCAGCCGGCCGAAGTGGCTATATTGTGAACGTTCACCGTTTAGCCCCTTTTCTACCTGAAAAGTGAACGGCCACAACTTTTCACTCGTAACTCCGATTGAGGTGAATCCAATGCCCACGTCTTCGTCCCGTCGAGCCCGTTCTGTTCTTATCATTTTCATGATGTGTTCAAATTTTGGAAATGACCTTTATGCCATTGCCCCTAATCAGCTACCTTCGGGAGAGAAACTTTTCCGGCGATTCCGTCAGTGATCTTTCCGCACATCTTCCTGGTGATTTCTTCATCCCAGGCAAGCCACGATAACCCTTGCATGATTGCATGCAGTAGCCATGGTTTTCAACTTGAATATTGAATAAATCTGTAATTATTTGTCTGCAACTGTTATCATTGTTTCGGTACTGCTTATAGTTCCATGTTCACCTTCGTCATTTGATTCGATGCATCTGTTTATCATGCTAGTATTACTTCTATATGACATGCTTGGTAGCAGTACCTGTTGGTGTTGGTCATGTTCTTCGGTGCATGACTATCGTCTGTTACCGAGTACCGTGGTTATGCATGTTTCCTTTGCATCTAGCTGATTTTATGCTTACTTGGTAGTATTATTGACATGTTCTTGCTTGGTATCTATTGTTGATGCTAGTGGTCATGTTATGCTATGAGTAGTGTTCTACTTGTGATATTCATGCTCGTCAATATGCCATGTTCATTCGGATATACGATGTATTGTTGTTGATATGCTTGAGGATTATGTTGCATACATGCTCATGTTGGTATCATGCATTGTAGTTGCGTCATGTTATTTTAATATGACTCAGCTTATTGCATTCAAGTTTAACCAGATAATAGTGAACTTGAACACCTGTTGCCTGAGTCATAGTGCCATCGAAATCGAGTTGACTAGTGCAACCACATATGCCTTTTATGGGAAGGTCCTAACTGGGTCTATTGTCATGGATCTCGCCGTTGCCTCCAACGAGGGAAGGTTATGCGCGGGTGCTACCTTGGCCGGGTAGGACGGCATAAGCCTTATGTGCCCGTTGTTGTTGTAAGGCTCCTTGTCCCCGTTTGGGACCGTTTATGTTTTGCCACGACGGTGGCTGTTGATGCCTTTGGTAGGCATGGGGCCACCCATGACTTAGCCCAAAGGGGAGTTTGTCGGAGTGGCCGTGAGAGTGTCATGGAAGTAGATTGGTTTTGTCGGAACGCCGTTGGTCCACCCGAATGAGAGTGCGAGGCCATGGGTTCTGTGGTGTGGGTACAATGTGCTATCCTCTGCAGAGTGTGTGTTAAATCTATCGATAGCCGCGCCCGCGGATAAGGGCCCAGTTCATAGTCGGTCACACTATGAGTCAAAAGTAATAACAAAAATGTGTTTAATAACAACCCTGGTTCGATGATGAGAAAGAGATTGGTTGTGATCGTGAGAGGATCACTTTGGTATCGTGGATACCGAATTGATGGATATTTGTGATGTTGTGCGAGAATCACGGGTTAAGGTCAAACTCCTTGTGGTTATTTATGCTTACTACGGTATGGTAATACCAAGCTTGATTGGATCCTGAGATGATCGTATGATGTCCGTGATGGTAAGCTTATGCATGTGATGGTTATGAGGTAACCCGAGCAGAGTAAGTTGGAGCAAGATTGTATTGTTCTAGCTGTATTATGTTCATCTTGTTCATGCTATGATTGATCTGCTAGTATCATGTTAATCCTTGTTAACCTATAATTGCCATGCTCTTGTCTGTCTTGATTGCTCTTGGTTGCTGTGAGCTTGCAAGTACATTCAATGTACTGACCTGGCATGTCATTGCCAGTTTGCAGGTCATGCTGGATTTGATTGGTTGTTTGCCGTGGATTCCTTGTTTGCGTGTTAGTATAAGCGTTCCAGCCAGAGTCCTTGCGGAGTGGAGTTCACCGCCATCGTCGTTGTTCTGCTGCTTCGTGTTGTTCTGCTGCTTGCATGGAGCAACCGTGGCACGCGTAGAGTCGCCGTGCCGATGTAATCCCTTGTATCCATATATAGATTGTAATAAAGAGCTGGTTTGTTCTATGCCAAGCAGTGCCGTATTCCAGAAGACTTCTCCTCGATCTTTGGGCTGGAATATGGGGCGTTCCAGTTTCTCTGAGCCGGAGTGCCACAAGGCTTGGTATCAGAGCAGGTTTGGTTGTAGGACGCCCTAGCCCGCGCGAGCATTAGATTAGTGTATAGAGCCCAGTTGGTTTGTTGCACTTGTTTGCTGCATTTGTTTGTTGCATAGCATACATATAGATTATTATCTGGTCACTTGTAGTGATCTTGTGAGTGTAGGTGGTATCGGTTTCGATCCACTGCCTCCACCCTTCATCCTTGCATACCCGCTCTTCGGGTTTTGGCGTCACCTCTGTCCCAGCAGAGTGATGCCCTGTTACCGAGGGTTCCAGACACCATTTGCAGGAGTTATGCTCGGATATCGCATCGATGTCTTTCCATCATCCACCCATATTGTTTTGGTGGTAGACTTGCCTCTATCCCGAATCGTGCCCTTCATCTCGTCCCTTTGGCAACCCTTACTGATCTTTGTTATCAGGAAAGGTCAATGCCAGCCAGCCTTTCTTTTCCATCGCTATCCACCCCTATCATCCATTTCTTTAGACGTGTACGGTTCCCTTCCGTACGCTTGATGATGATGTGGTCTGACCTCCGTGTTTCCCCCATGATCACCAAGTCGATCCTCACCTCCGTATCCATCCAGACCTAACCGGTGTTCAACTAGCGTTTGGTGTAGCCTTGGCTACATCAACTCCTTCCACACATGGATTCACTTTCGTGCACACCGCCACAACATATTAGATTGTAGTACCGGAGTTTACGCGAGATTTGTGTGCTTAGGTGTGCATGCATCTTATTGTTGTGAGTAGCAGTATTATGTGATGTTGCTTGATTATTCACATTATTTATATTATTTGTATGTTTGTGTGTTTTTGTTTTCGTCGTTTCTTTTGCTTCTTTCTTTGGGCCTTCGGTGTTGCATTAGTTTCCCCTTATTAAAGTTGCTCGTCAACCGACACCGACCCGAAGAATCAGCAAGAATGGAATTCTCAGCCGACTGAAGTGAAATGGGGAATATCTGATCTTGATGCTGATAATCAAGTTGCATTAGTGGGCACTCCTCACAATCATACTGATAAGCAAGTCCGCCTTAGTGTGCACTCTTCATAGCATTAATGATCAAATCAGCAAGAAGATAAATTGTGTGCAAGATCTACAGTATATCATCGGTCAAAGGTATGGTTCTTTCTTCGTTGATGATGATTTTGAAACATGCTATACCGGGAAGCAAGCGAGACTGTGCCATGTATACAATACTAAAAAAGAAGGTAGTCGAGCAGCCTTTTTCATATGAGTAATCGGCAGCAGAAATATTAAGATGGTATGCATATGTGGTAATCGGTCCATATATCACAATGAGAAGCTTCTGGTGTAAGCAACCCAGTCTTCTCTCGCAAGCTTCGATAGAAGCTTCCAAGGCAAGATTCATCTATCTTCCTCTGTATGATACCTGGATGACTTCCCATGCAAAATGCTTGTCTTCTTCAGTAAGTAACCACAAAAGCTTCCGGCATAAGTTACCGAGTTTTCCCTAACAAGTCTTTAAGGGGGGAAGCTTCTGAAGCACGATAGCCAGATACTCTCGATGGTTTCCAGCATAAGCCATCCAATCATCCTCAGTACCGCATTGGTGCAAGATTGCTCTGTGAATTGACAGCATTTGGCAGGCATCCCAAGAATCAGATCCGCAACAGTTGGTAAGAAACAAGGATCAGTCAGATCCTAAATTTTCTTACTAAAAATAAACTAGTTCTATTAATTCAACTAGTTCAACTAAACACTTATTATAAATAAAAATAAACTAATTCTTTCTAAAAATAAACTAGTACAACTAGTTCTATTATTTTTCTTACTTATTCTATTAAACACTTACTATAAACAGTAAAAACACTATATTTATTTTTTTTCTCTAAACTAAACACTACTGCCCTAATTAATATCTAGTTAAACCCTACTGCTCTAACCCTACTGCCCTAGTTCTTAAGCATCTACAAGTACTAACTAATTAGATTAACCCTAGCTAGGTACTTAAGCATCTACAACTACTGAAGCACCCATTGATGAACCCTAGGAATTTGTCCTAAAAACTACTTAAGCATCTACAACTACTGCCTTAATTAACATCTGGTTTACAATTATATTTACTTAACTACATTGGGTGCACAACAACTATATAACTACTTAAGCATCTACAAGTAGTAGCTAACTTGATGAACTCTAACTAATTAGATGAACCCAAAAATTTGATGAACCCTAGGAACCCTGGCTAGGCAGAGGTAGGGGAGGAGGAGGAGGAGGTGTAAGCGTGCTCACCTCGGGCGCCGGCGGAGTTAGGGAGCAGGAGGAGGCGGAGCGGCAGAGGGAGGGGCACGTGGCGTCGAGGTCGGGATCGGGGCTCGGGCGTGCGGCGGAGCGCGGCGATGTAGGGCGACGACAACGGCGGCCACAGAGGGCAGCAGAGGGCGACCGGAGAGCGCGCGGTAGCTGACGGGGATGTAGGGGACGACGGCGGCGACAACAGATCGAGGGGGATTTGGGGGAAGTGGCCGGGGGAGGGGGGGGGGGGAGAAAAACCGCGCGGTTAAGTCAAAAATAGCGGTAGCGCTGGCCCAGAAAAGCGCTACTGCTACATTAGCTATAGCTAACTTAGCTATAGCGCTGGCTAACAAAACGCGCTACTGCTACGTTAGCTATAGCGCTTGTCCTGAAAGCACGCTGCTGCTACGCCTTTCTCCTTTGTTTTTGTTTTTCTTTTATTTTCATTCACATTTTTTTCCTTTCCCCCTTTTCCATTTCTTTCATTTTTTCATTAGCAGTATCCGCATAAAACACGCTGCTACAACCATCTTAGCAGCAGCGCGCTTTGCACCAGCTCGCCGAGAACAGGGTGGGAATTGTAGTAGTAGCGCTTCTTTCTGCAGATGCGCTACTGCTATAACCTTAGTTGCAGCGCGTTTATTTTCCAGGCGCTAGTGGCAAATAGCAGTAGCGCTTCTTTTTGACCGGCGCTACTGGTAAGTTTCTATGTATAATGTTTTCCCTAATAGTGGAAGTTGGTGTACGGGATTTATCTGACTGCAAAGAAGGTGGCTCATTACTTCCAAGAGTACCCGGTCATGGTGATAAGCGATGCTCCTCTGTGTGAGATCTTGAACAATAAAGATGCCGCAGGCCGAGTGGCGAAGTGGGCCATTGAGCTCCTTCCTTTGGAGATCAAGTTTGAAGCCAAGAAAGCTATCAAGTCCCAAGCCCTGGTAGGTTTTCTGGCTGAGTGGATGGAACTGGAGCAGCTTGCCCCCAGTCTCCCAGTGTGGCCTTCTTGGGGATGCCCTTTGTGCACTGTTTAACTAAGTCAAACGTCGTCAAAAACATTATGTGAGATGTTTTGTATTTTTCATCTTTTTTCTTGTTCATAACAATATATGTTGAAATGTCTAACATTGTGTGCTCTCTATTTCCTCCTAATCACAGGGAAGTTCTGAGATTACTTATGAAGATGTTTTCTAGAGAAGAGACGACTAAGGGTCGACACACCAGTGATAATCACCATAAGGAACGGCAACCGCAGTGACTTGCAGACGATGGTTGTCATTGACCATGTTTATAAATAAGGCCAAAGTGATGAATATATTAGCCAATGAACTGTTAGTTAGTATGCTAAGATCGATGTGATACAGTTCTTGTTTGTTTCCAAAATGGATTGAGTCTGCTTCAATTATGTTGAGAATTATATGACTGTCAATTAAATTTTTGGGAGTAATGTGTATCAACGCGCAATGCCAATAAATGGGGTTTTCTCTGGATGACAATGTCAGTGGAGGGCGCCACTTCGCACCCGCCACTGCTAACATGGCACCAGTGGCGGGCCACAACAAGCTCCTGTGGTGGGCAGTAAAGAACACCTATCACAGTAATTTACATCTACCAGTAGCGGGTGTGCGCCCGGCACTGGTCCCATGTTAGCAGTGTCGGGCACCCTTGAGAGCCTTGCCTGTTACTGCTAGGCATTATTGCAATTGGGCAATTTGGTATACGGATTACTTATTCTCTATAATCCGTATACATACATGTAGTCATGTTGGCTATTAGCTTGGGGTGTTTGATTATCTGTTCGATGATGGAAGAAGGCATGGTTGATGGACTGGGCTGTATGTTTTGTAGCTTACTTAGAATTTTGGAAGAACTTTGTAGACAATGATCAAGACTTTGATCCATCGTTATGTTCTGCAAATTGGTTGCAATTTTGTTTATCATAATTTTCTCCACTATTGGCAAGTAATTTAGTATGCGGCTGGATGTAATTTCTGTAGATGTGAGAACAAGTCGCATGATTGCACATTCAAGTACACCCTCCATGGTGAACCAACCTGTGATTGGATGGTTAGGAGGACATTGCTATCCTCAACCCACAAGGGTTCAAATCCTGGTGCTTGCATTTCCTGGATTTATTTCAGAATTTCCGGTGATGCGTGTTCGCTGGGAGGAGACATTCCTGTTGAGTACGAGACGCCTACGGTGACTTCGTAAAATCTCAAGATGACATGCCGGCTCAGTCTCTCGAAGGTACTGATAAGGGTAGGGTGTGCATGTGTGCATTCATATGGATAAGTGTATGCGCGTTTGTATGAGTGCTTGCTTCTGTACTGTTTTCAAGAAAGTACTCATTCTGTCTGGGTTTATTAGTCACTCTTTTATTTTGACCTAAAGTGTGATCATAAACGTAATTAATGGTCCATGTGTTTCAAAATAGAAGGTACACCGGTTTTCGTGCAAGTCAACCATTTGATTGTTTGACCAAGATTATATAATTAAATAACAACGTCTGCAATACCTACTAGATAAAATATGAAACTACTTTTCATGTGGAACAAATGATATAAATTTTGTATTGTGGATATTGATGTATTTATCTAAAAACTCGGTTGTATGTGCACTCGCTTAACTTTTGAAAAACAAATAAACCTAATATAAAGGAATAGAGGTAAAATATAAATTATATGTCACAAAAATTATGTTATAGAAAACCTCTTTCAAATATAGATTCAACAATTTTTTTGTAGTAGCATATACTTTATACTCCCACCGCTCCATAATATGTGCATATAAATTTTACAAAAGACAAACTTTGACAATATTTATAGAGAAAAATAGGTACGTCTACAATACCAAATGCATATTGTTGAATATATCATGAGCTATATTTACATAATATACATGTTTGATATTGTAGATATAGATAATTTTTTCTATAAACTTTTCTTTCAAGGATACGTCAGGGATGACGTATCGAGATCATAGAAAAGAGTTCAGAAAATAATCACATAATATTTATAAATAATCTGATCATAACTCCACAGTTCAACCGGTCTTAACAAATGCACCCAAAAGAAGATTACATCGAATAGATCTCGAAGAACATCGAGGAGAACATTGTCTTGAAGATCAAAAAAAAGAAAAAATCATCTAGATACTAGCTATGGACCCGTAGGTCTGTGGTAAACTATTCACAGAAAGAGCACAAAGGTTGGTGTAGGGGCCCTCCATGATCGATTCCCGCTATGGCAGATTACTGAAAAAGGCCCCAAGATAGGATTTCACAAGAACATAACTCTTTTAAGTCGATAAGACGGTGGACGCCTTCACCTGTAGCCAACATGTGTACCGAAACCGGAAGTGAGTTGTCTTCTCTCAACAGGACCGCCGCCCTCCAATTTTCGGCCGTCAATGTCAGACATTTGAGTTAGCACCATGTCCAACGACAGTAACGCACCATTGAAAACGACGCCATTCAGGTGCCTTCGAAGCGTCCATGCTACCAAATCCATGACCGTCCAGGTCTCTTTCCTGGGGCTCTATTGCGGATCCAAGGACGTTCACCAGTCCCCCAGTTTACTGTCTTGGTGTGGGACCCATCCTGGCGTTCCCCAGTTGTTTGCAGTGACCGTCAACCTGCTGTGCCTGAACGCACCCTAGGATTATGTGATTGATCGTCTCTGGTCCTTGGTCGCAGAAAGGACAAGCGGCCAGATGGGGAAGTAGACGACGATCTGTCCTTCATGGCCAGCCATGTGAAGAGTTTGCAGGTTGGTGGGCCACGCGATTTTCGGATTTGTGTGGCGCCCACGACCTCCACCCTGCAAGCGAAGAATGCACGGTAGGCCGATCTTGCAGAGAAAGAGCCATTCGCCTCTCACAACCAGACGATTTTGTACAACTCCTATCGAGAGCGAAGTTTGACTTTTGAAAAAATCTATATGCACTACATTGTATAATGGAGGAAGTGTATTTTTAGTCAAATACATGATCAAGGTTGGACCCAATATACAATGAGGCCTAATAAAGACCCAATATACAATGAGGCCTAATAAATCTGGATGAAAGTCGAAATCACTAATTAAGGAGTACTCGTTGCAAAGAACACTCCATCTTCCCAAGTCACGACAAGTGGCGCACATGCAGCACGCCACTTGTCGCAACCTAAGAGTTTTTCCTTTTTTGTAGATCCGTTTATTCAAAACGTTTTATCTCTTAAACCGTGCGTCCAAATCTCGAACCGCTTTTCACCATTGGATTTCTCGCGTCGAGATCTTCAAAACTAGATACCATGTTGATAGGTTTTGACGAATTTTTTTTCACGAAAAAAACCGGATGAAAAAACCGACCGGGAGCACGGTTTTTTTCCATTTCCGAAAGAGGCACGCCCGTGCATCTCGCGAAATCACAACCGTGCCTCTCGTGGAAGCAAAACCATGAGTCTCGTGGAAGGAAAAAACAGAAAACACGTTTTTTTTCCGTTTACGAGAGGCACGGCCGTGACTCTCGCGAAAGCACAGGCCTCTCACGAAAGAAAAAAACAGAAAACGGCGTATTTTTTCCCTTTCCGAGAGGCACGGCCGTGACTCTAGCGAAAGCACAACCGTGCCTCTCGCGGAAGCAAAAGCGTGACTCACGTGAAAGAAAAAAAAACAGAAAACGCGTTTTGTTTTTCCCTTTCCGAGACGCACGGCCATGACTCTCGCAAAAGCAGAACCGCGCCTCTCGCGGAAGCAAAACCGTGACTCTCGTGAAAGAAAAAAAAACAGAAAATGCGTCTTTTTCCGTTTACGGGAGGCACGGCCGTGACTCTCGCGAAGCACAGCCGCGCCTCTCGCGAAAGCAAAACCGTGATTCTCGCGAAAGAAAAACAGAAAACGCGTATTTTTCCCTTTCCGAGAGGCACGGCCGTGACTCTAGGGAAAGCACAACCGCGTTTCTCGCGAAGCAAAAGCGTGACTCACGTGAAAGAAAAAAAACAGAAAGCGCGTTTTGTTTTTCCCTTTCCGAGACGCACGCCATGACTCTCGCGAAAGCAGAACCGCGCTTCGCGGAAGCAAAACCGTGACTCGTGAAAGAAAAAAGACAAAATGCGTCTTTTTCCGTTTCCGAAAGGCATGACCGTGACTCTCGCTAAAGCACAACCGTGCCTCTCGCGGAAGAAAAACCATGACTTTCGCGAAAGAAAAAAAAGAAAACGCGTTATTTCACGCAAAAAAAATTTCGAAATTATTTTTGGTCGAAAAGCTAAGACCGGGGGAAAACTAAAACGTCGAAAAAACCCCAAATAAACGTTTAAAAAGCCGAAAACGCATGCGAAAAAAAAACAAAATCCGGAGGGAGCGTCCAGAGCACGACATGTGGCGAATGCCTAAGAGCGCGCCAAGTGACGCTGATCGTTGCGAGGCTCCCCAAGGAGCGCTCGTTTACTAGTTGCTCTCGACGAAGATAGTACATTGCAGTTGGACGAGTGCTGGCAACAAAGTAATAGAAAGAGTAAAATGATGATGCATCCATCGATTGGCGGGCTGGAGAAGTTGGAAACCGATGGATGGAAGGTGAGGTGAACGTGGTGGTGGCCAGTTGCTGATTCAAATTAATAGTTCTTCTTCCGACATGACTTGTTTCAAGAGTTGACATTATGTTAAAACACATACACCAGAGGAGCTGTCGCTCCGGCGAATAGATCGTATCAAATGGGAGGAACATGGGGATCACATCCGTATGCAGCAAGGCAGATTCGCATGGCTTGCATATATGTGAAAATGAAAAGAAATTCATTTGCACCTGACTGACCGTCTGCAGAGTGTGGCTAGCATGGCATAGGTAGAAATAGGTTTCCCTTTGAGTTTCAGAAAAATTTCAGCAACAACCAATATTCAGTGAATATAACTAATTTTGTTATATGTTTCGGCCAAAAGACAGGAATATTCACTTGAATTCAATTCAGTATTTGATTTTTCTGAAGTTATTTAAAAAAATATTTGAATTCTTGTGTACTACGGAAATTATTGAAATATTTTGGCCTAAAGAGAAATAATATTTCAGTGACTGCTGAAAACGCCACAGAATTAGCCTCTCTCTCTCTCTCATCTTCCTAGCTATGTCTCGCAATGAGGTGTTGTAAATAGTGGGGGACCCATTAAGGCTGGCCGCGGCAGCGGACCCCTTTTCCCTCCTCCCCTGGTGGTAGCGGCGCGGGACAGAGATCAGGTGACATGCGGCCGGAATTCAAATTTAAACATTGCGAAAAAATCTGAAAAAAATCACGCATGTTCACAGCACATATTAAGATAACCTCTAAAAAATTCAGATCAAAATTCAAAACATACATCAAGAGACAAAAAAGAGAAACTCAGATGTGAACAGTCTACAGAGAACCATTCACGAACTATTCATGACAGATTTCTCTTTTTTGTTTCTCGATTTATGTTTTGAATTTTGATCTGAATTTTTTAGGGGTTATCTTAATATGTGCTGTGAACATGCATGATTTTTTTTCAGATTTTTTCGCAATGTTTAAATTTGAATTCTGGCCGCAAGGCACACGGTGACATCCAAAACGTGCATGTCACTTGATCTCTGTCCAGCGGTGCGAGTCGCGATGAGCAGGCGATGAAAAAGGCCCCAAGATAGGATTTCACAAGAACATAACTCTTTTAAGTCGATAAGACCGGTGGACGCCTTCACCTCTAGCCAACATGTGTACCGAAACCGGAAGTGAGTTGTCTTCTCTCAACAGGACCGCCGCCCTCCAATTTTTGGCCGTCAATGTCAATTTGAGTTAGCACCACTAGTCGTTAACCCGTGCACCTGCACGGGCTAGATATTTCTCTATATTTTTATCACTATTGTATATTCTTGTAGATACAATTTTTAATCATGAAACAGTAAACACAAAACATGATCCATAATTATTATTTTTATTTGATGTGGTTTCACACTCCAATTTTCCATGGATGATGGATTTTTTTGACGTGAAAGTTAAATTTTGAATATCACCGAATAGTCCACCATAAAGTTAAAGTAATCAAATCACACAACTAACCTCAATAGATAGATTTTGTGTTGATGTATATTCCTGAAGTTACTTTCTATGACTATGATGTTCCCCATAGACCAACAGAAGGTAATCGGAGTCATATTTACGAAGATTGTCAGGCCAAGCCCATATAAAATATCAAACCAAGACATATAAGAATTAAAAGATGTAGACATGAAAGTGGAGCTGTACAAATTTCAAGTTCATTGATCATACATGGAGTTTGATTTTCAATGAGTGATAACATATAAACATCACACCATCTTGGAGATGCAAATATGCATGTTTGTAGCCAAAACTTAAAAATACATATTTGTCATGTTGATTTCATCATGCTTCCTTACATCTCACATCGCGGAAAATTAGTATATCAAGTAAACGTTCATTTTCTTAGAAACAGAAGGATACTTTTTATCCTTATACTGGCCTATTATTATTATTATTATTATAGTTGTGCATATAAGATCTTGTTTTTACCTGGAGTGTAGATGAGATTAACATAGACATAGTACAAAAAACATATGTTAGATTTAAAACAGGACTTCAACATGAATGTCCACGGCCTGACCGCATGGAAGTGTGATTACATCCTGCATCGTCCTCGTCTCGCTGCTCCACTCCCTTTTGCAAGCTCGAGCAGTATGCCGTGACAGAAGCCGATTGCCCACTGTATGTGCTACAAAAGACACGTTGATTTTAAGGGATATCAATTTTTTATATTGTGAGAAGAATTTAATTACATTAAATAATATACTTAAATCATGGAGGCCAATGTCTAGGAGGACTCACAAAGAGTTGCTGGGAAGTAATACTCCTGATGAGATCAAACCAACTGAACTCATAAGTGGTAAACCAATGATTTATGAAAAGATCATATTCCATAGATGTATTTTGCATACACACCTGATATATTAATCCATGGAAGTGCCTGATGGATTAAACAATAGAAGCAGGCACCTGTAAACCAAGTAGTCGTAGTTTTATTAACCTCAAATCAAAAGCCTACAGGAATGGGCAATCCCAAAGAAAACTATTAATCAATGCATGGCTGAGTGTTCCATGTTGCAATTTTGCCATCCAATCTAATAGATAGGAAGTTAGGAAGCTCGCTTCTCAAGATTGCTTTTCCCTAATAAAAGAACAAATATTCTACTATAGTAAATTCTCATCTCTTTCTTTCTCAATTCACATAGAAGTAACTTATCACAAACTCTAGAAAACAGTACTGCAACTTTAGAGGGTCTGCAGATGGTTTACCATCGATTTTGCATCATCTTCTCATCAAAATAACTGATGTGCATCAGATAAGAGAACATAATGCCTCAATTTAATAATTACTGACGTGCCTACTACTGTGAAAATAATACGTGTACAAAAATTTAGGATTTTTAATTACTACCGAGGGATTCAATCCTTGCAAGAGTGGAAAATATACATCGGAAACAAAAATTTCTAAAATTATTCTAGGAGATCTAACAATGGAATGTTGAGCATGTTGAGTGAATTGATGAGAGGCGGCACACAGGGTTGAAGATGCCACGGAGTAGACAGTACGCGGATCTGGTATTCGACTGTTGTGAGCAAGCGGCTTGCCAGCCAGTCGAAGATAAACACGGACTAAAAGATATCTCATATTGGGATCTACTATTCTCCGTAAGAACATTTTCCTTGATTTCAGACAGAGGAAAAGGGAGATTAACAATGTATATTTGTAAGAGACAACTATACTTGAGCTTAACACACAGAGTATGCAGATTAGAAAGGCTTGTATCTGCCACATTGGCCATAGCCAGAGACGACAACTGTGATCTACTCCGACCACACAAAGACTTTACGACGTGATGGCATCCTAATGTTGCTGCCCAACGTGGAGGACAGTTATCTAGACTTTACATCTGCTACCAAGACAGTGGAGGAGGGTTATACATAGTTGTAGAATATATTCACCCCAGCCTTGTGTGGAAGAATGACACGTATATAAATAATTTTGATTATTGCATCAAACCACAATCTGAATCGAATCAGTCTTGGACGACCAACACCCTGTAGTTCAATTCCGTGGTCGTCCCTAAATGAATTTATGATCTGAAGTTTTCGAGATTGAATCTGCAGATGGATCCGACCGGAAAGAAAATATCACGTTTCTTACCTTAGATCAAATGAGTGAAACTTGTTCTGAAGTCGAGCGGAGAGTTTCAGCCAACACCACGAAGGATGGCCGCCAAATCTGCCATTGTTGCTTCGTGCTATGGAGCCACGAAATCGCATACCTATATGATTCGCCAGAGATGCTATACGCACATGCCGCTTCTGCACCATGCACTGGCTGATTGAACTGGAGGAAATTGGCCAAAAAGAACCTTGTACGTCAAATCTTGGAGGAATCTACGCTAGTATGTTTTTCCTGAGTAGAACGTAGAGAGACCGATTGATGCATGACTTGAATACGCTGGGATAGGAGATTTCCGTTTTTTTTAAGTGGAGGCGGAGGCTTTCCTTCCTAATTTTGTGGCAATGGGTGGAGGCTTTCCTTCTTTTCTATTCACGTGAGGGTTTCCCTTTCCTTTTTTTTTTGAGGAATCCCCTTCCAAATTTTGGGGAAATACGTGGAGGTTTTCTTGTTTTCTTTTCACGTGAGCATTTCCTTTTTTTTCTTGACGTGAGCCTTTCCTTCTTTGGGTTAACTAACATTGGACGTGTCACGTGCGTTTTCTATAGGACTAAACCATCTACGTTACGTTAACTTTTCCTTCTATCTTGAACGTCAATTTTACAATCTAACGGTTTAATTAAATTTGATGATGTGGATTAATGAGAGATCATGAATAGTGCCTCCAATTAGTAAATAAGAGATGTCCAACGACAGTAACGCACCATTGAAAACGACGCCATTCAGGTGCCTTCGAAGCGTCCATGCTACCAAATCCATGACCGTCCAGGTCTCTTTCCTGGGGCTCTATTGCGGATCCAAGGACGTTCACCAGTCCCCCAGTTTACTGTCTTGGTGTGGGACCCATCCTGGCGTTCCCCAGTTGTTTGCAGTGACCGTCCACCTGCTGTGCCTGAACGCACCCTAGGATTATGTGATTGATCGTCTCTGGTCCTTGGTCGCAAAAAGGACAAGCGGCCAGATGGGGAAGTAGACGACGATCTGTCCTTCATGGCCAGCCATGTGAAGAGTTTGCAGGTCGGTGGGTCACGCGATTTTTAGATTTGTGTGGCGCCCACGACCTCCACCCTGCAAGCGAAGAATGCACGGTAGGCCGATCTTGCAGAGAAAGAGCCATTCGCCTCCCACAACCAGACGATTTTGTACAACTCCTATCGAGAGCGAAGTTTGACTTTTAAAAAAATCTATATGCACTACATTGTATAATGGAGGAAGTGTATTTTTAGTCAAATACATGATCAAGGTTGGACCCAATATACAATGAGCCTAATAAAGACCCAATATACAATGAGGCCTAATAAATCTGGATGAAAGTCGAAATCACTAATTAAGGAGTACTCGTTGCAAAGAACACTCCATCTTCCCAAGTCACGACAAGTGGCGCACATGCAGCACGCCACTTGTCGCAACCTAAGAATTTTTCCTTTTTTGTAGATCCGTTTATTCAAAACGTTTTATCTCTTAAACCGTGCGTCCAAATCTCGAACCGCTTTTCACCATTGGATTTCTCGCGTCGAGATTTTCAAAAGTAGATACCATGTTAATAGGTTTTGACGATTTTTTTTCGCGAAAAAAACCGGATGAGAAAACCGACCGGGAGCATGTTTTTTTCCCTTTCCGAAAGAGGCACGCCCGTGCATCTCGCGAAATCACAACCGTGCCTCTCGTGGAAGCAAAACCATGAGTCTCGTGGAAGGAAAAAACAGAAAACACGTTTTTCTTCCATTTTCGAGAGGCACGGCCGTGACTCTCGCGAAAGCACAGCCGTGCCTCTCGCGAAAGCAAAACCGTGATTCTCGCGAAAGAAAAAAAAATAGAAAACGCGTATTTTTTCCCTTTCAGAGAGGCACGACCGTGACTCTAGCGAAAGCACAACCGTGCCTCTCGCGGAAGCAAAAGCGTGACTCACGTGAAAGAAAAAAAAACAAAAAGCGCGTTTTGTTTTTCCCTTTCCGAGACGCACGACCATGACTCTCGCGAAAGCAGAACCGCGCCTCTCGCGGAAGCAAAACCGTGACTCTCGTGAAAGAAAAAAAAACAGAAAATGCGTCTTTTTCCGTTTACGAGAGGCACGGCCGTGACTCTCGCGAAAGCACAGCCGTGCCTCTCGCGAAAGCAAAACCGTGATTCTCGCGAAAGAAAAAAAACAGAAAACGCTTATTTTTTCCCTTTCCGAGAGGCACGGCCGTGACTCTAGGGAAAGCACAACCGTGCCTCTCGCGGAAGCAAAAGCGTGACTCACGTGAAAGAAAAAAAAACAGAAAACGCGTTTTGTTTTTCCCTTTCCGAGACGCACGGCCATGACTCTCGCGAAAGCAGAACCGCGCCTCTCGCGGAAGCAAAACCGTGACTCTCGTGAAAGAAAAAAAAAAAAATGCGTCTTTTTCCGTTTCCGAAAGGCATGACCGTGACTCTCGCTAAAGCACAACCGTGCCTCTCGCGGAAGAAAAACCATGACTTTCGCGAAAGAAAAAAAAATGCGTTATTTCACACAAAAAAATTTCGAAATTATTTTTGGTCAAAAAGCTAAGGAAGACCGGGGGAAAACTAAAACGTCGAAAAAACCCCAAATAAACGTTTAAAAAGCCGAAAACGCATGCAAAAAAAAAAAAAATCCGGAGGGAGCGTCCAGAGCACGACATGTGGCCAATGGCTAAGAGCGCGCCAAGTGGCGCTGATCGTTGCGAGGCTCCCCAAGGAGCGCTCGTTTACTAGTTGCTCTCGACGAAGATAGTACATTGCAGTTGGATGAGTGCTGGCAACATAGTAGAAGAAAGAGTAAAATGATGATGCATCCATCGATTGGCGGGCTGGAGAAGTTGGAAACCGATGGATGGAAGGTGAGGTGAACGTGGTGGTGGCCAGTTGCTGATTCAAATTAATAGTTCTTCTTCCGACAGGACTTGTTTGAAGAGTTGACATTATGTTAAAACACATACACCAGAGGAGCTGTCGCTCCGGCGAGTCGCGATGAGCAGGCGAGGAGCGGGGCGCTCCCGCAGGGTGATACGGCGGTGCCTTAGGCGGCCGGGCTAAAGGCGTGACGGTGCGATGATGCAGCGGCGGCGGCATGGCGGAGTTGGTGGGGCGGGCCTGCGCGACAGCATGGCGGGGCTGCTGGCTAGGCCGGGGCCGTTAGATCCCACGACACGAGCCGCGGGCTGCGGCGGCGCAGACTGGAGGTGCCGGCTAGTTTGGCTGGGCCGGCCTCCAGTGAGGTGGCTATCGCGGAAGGGTGGCCTTGCGTCCCCAGTTTGGACGACGTTGTGGCAATTTGGTAGCCGTCTCAGGCTGTCTTTCGAGCAATTCCGTTCGGATCTGGACTGGATCCTGGTGGAGTACATTTACCTCGCCAGGATTAGGCTCGGTCGTCGTGCGGTGGTGGCATTCATTTGCGAGGAGGCTGTTGTGGCTTGGGCGGCGGAGGTTGGCCGTCAGCTGCGTCGAGTGGGGGTGGGGCTCTTCCATTTTCGTAGGTTCAGGTCGGTGGCGCAAGTAGCTCGCGCCACAGAGATGGCCAAGACTTGGGTCTTGTGCTCGGGCGGATCACTTTGTGTTCCGGGGCCAGTCGGAGCTCTGGCTCTCGGCAGGCGATGGTGGGCGTGGTCCGGTTGGTGCCCACGAGCGGTGAGGTTCTTGACCTCGTGGGTACAGTCGATGGTGGTGGTCAGAACCTTGCTCATTTGTCAGATAGATCTGGGCCAAAGGCCATGGACTTGGCGTCGTTTGAGATGGTCGGCGGTGGCCGTTAGTAGCCAAGGGGTCCCCCCCCCCTTGGGACTGGCTAGGGATGCAGACGTTGGCAGCCCGTACTGTGGAGGTGCTGATCCAGACACCATGGCTGATGCCGGGTTAGGAGTGGAAGGAGTTGATGGATTATGGATGGGCTTAGGCCCATATAAGACAATAATCCCTAGTTAATCTCTAAGGCCCATGCATGTGTACGGCAAGTGGTGGGAAGTGTGAGAAGTTTAGTCCCATACTGCTACAGTAAGAAGAGTGAGACCTCTTTAGAAGGGCTGCTCTACCACTTGCTATTGGGAGCTTGGGAATAGAAGTTGTACATGCGCGCTCCTCCTCCTCCGCCGCCCGCTTCGCCTCGCCGCCCCATGCCTCGCCTCTTCACGATGCGGGCGCGCGCGACGCGGGTTGCGGGTTGAGTGAATGAGCCGAGCCGAAGCTTATTTTTGCCGCTCGGGAATGGTTAATTAATTTTTAATTAATTAACGAGTCGCTTACGGAAGCGCCACTATCCGAGACGTTGGACCGTGGACTGTTCGCGGACTCGGTCGTGGGCCTGGCCTAGGCCCATCTACATGACGGCCTATATAAGAAGGCGTTGGCTAGTGGAGTGAACCCAAACTCAGTTCACTCACTCCCTCTCGCATAACCCTAGCCGTCATCTACTGTTCCTCTCACTATGCTGCTTCCGGCGATCCTGTCCCGACGACCGCGTGCATGGTTGGTTGGGAGAGCAGGTGCCTTCGGAACTCTGTCGTTCGAGATCCATAAGGCTCTTGGCGAGCTTCTCGACGCGACTACTCCCGATCCGTCCATGTCCCCGTCCGACTCTGCTTCCACTACTTCCCCTGCATTGAATCCTTGGCTGACGGCGAAGCCGCCAAGAAGAAGGCCTCGGCCGATGCCGAGGCTACCGCTGCCGCCACCGCGTTGGCCTGGCCAACCGGAGGGTATGCCTCGTTCATCCCCTATTTGCTCATTCATGTGCTGGTCGTATATACTGTTCATAGATGTTTCGGTTTTATATACTGTACGTGCTCACATGCTTAGGTATCGATATCATATGTATACCGTATTTGCCATGCTTTCTGTTTACTCATGGATTAGATTAATCGAGAAAGTGCAAATATTTCCAACAGGAGTCACCTTCTACTCTTCCTACCGTGGTGCGTGTTTCGTGATGTGGACGAGGTGCTATGTCTAGGACATGGATGACGGGTGGCAACCCCTGAATGTGGTTCACATGGTTGGCTCTTCGGTGGGCACCATGACAGCGATGGTGGCTTTTCCTCTTGGTCGTGTGGGCGGCAAGTAGGGGTAGCGGCGGGTGACTCGGCCGTGCTCTGTCTTTTGTAGTGGCGTCGCTCTGATATGTATCCGGGGATCTGATCTCGTCGCACATGTCCTGGAGGCTTCGTGGCGGCACGGGGGAGCTGCCGAGCGAAAGCTCATCGCTTTTGTCGCCGATGACGGTGATGCCTGCCGGCGCCGCTGTTAGAGTTGTGTCGAATATTATTGTACAAGTTAGGTTACAGTTGGACTTGATGAAATGTTTGTTTTTGAGCTGTAAAGTAGTATGGACATGAAGTATTTGGACAACACCACTATTAGGACTCTGGCATGCATGTTGCTTCCCCACCAAATCTCGAGGTTGCATCTCAGATGGTACATACACATCGCAACGACCATCACATTTTATAAATTAAGAAAGGTTGCATTAAGAAAATTACTGGTAATTGAGACTGCTCGACCTAGTCTAATGCAATGGTATTATGATGTACTTATTCATATGACATGTGTGAGACGTACAACGGTTCAAATATACTTTAGAGATTCACCGTAAAAAAGTTACTTCATTAAAGGTTCGATTAAAATACTACTTGAGTTTTACACAGAAAAAAGAAATGCACAAGTGCCACACCCTTATTTTTGGCACTTTTTTCTTTTGATTTTCTGAGATTTTTGCTTAAGTTTTCTTTTTTCGTGGCTATATGGTCTGGAAAGTGAAGAAGATAACCTCTTCTTTCTTTCCAGAGTGGCTTGTCATCCTCAAATCCTTCCCAAAACCTTATCATTTTCATCTTAAGCCCAATCCCAATATTCTTTTTATTGAGAATTTTCCTTTTTCTATTAAAGGAACAACCCAATTTACTCTAGGTTGTGAAGCAACCTATATTTCCGTCACTCCTAAAATTCCCAAATAATTCTCATAAATTGTTTAGGTCATTTCTTACTCGAATATGGAAAAACTTTTCATTGCCATGTTCAAAAATAATCCTCAAATAATTCTTTTCCTATTCTGCCCTAAATGGCACATTGTGAAGCAAGTGCTATTTACCTTTGCCCAATTGACCCCAAACGTTTTGGACACCTTTTCATGTCCAAATCACTGCCTCATGCCAAAATTCAACTTAGTTTGCCTAGTGAATATTTCTGAGCAAATTTTCAAAGTTCTTGTCTGAGGGAATCCATTGTGAAGGGAGTACTAGCTAGGTTAACCCAATTGAGTTGAAATTTTGCATGGTCCTTAATATCGTCAAATAAAAGCTCTCCTCAAGAATTGAGCTCATGCAATGCATCCATGTGAGCTTAGCATCAATTCTTAGTTCCTGTCTGAAAGGACATGCGGTGCCCTCATGTGTGGTTTTGGTAATTGATGACATTCTATATGGACTAATGGTTGCATTGAGTTATATTTGAAGGATTTGTCCATAGGCATTTCTTGAAGTCCATGTGTTGGTTTCAAGGAGTTTATGTGTTGACCAAGGTGCTATTAAGGAATTATCCAAAGATTGGTCGTGTGAGAGTTGAGCTTATTGCAAGCATGTCTTGAAGAAGAAGATTGTGTGATCATTCATGTTTACCTTCAAGACATCATCCAAATGAAGAGAGTGGGAAAGATTCAAGTTTGATCAAGAATAAGTCAAGAGTGAATCAAGTTGATCAACTCACAAAGCGTAGAAGATGTACCGAGAGGGATCAAGTGATCCCATGGCATGGTAAGCATTGTCCATTGTGCTTTGTGTACTAACCCATGGTCTATGTGAGAGTTCTATGTGGGGTTAGGTACGTGTTCACGGGCTTTCATCAAGAGGAAGATATCACTCAACCCATGGAGAGGATGACATCAAGTGGTGATCCTCATCAAGATTGCTGTGTGCAAGTTCAAGTGGAGCATCACGAAGAGATCAAGTGCTTGAAGCTTGCCATCCATTGTGGTGTCAATGGACTTGTGAAGATGTGCCGAAGAGTGGCTCACCCATAGTGGAGTATGGGGGAGCAATCATCTAGTCTCCATCGACCCAACGCAATCAAGAAAGGTGGTCCATCTTGAGGAGGACAAGATCGTCATCATCTAGCTCAAGTGAATCATGTGCAAGGCAAAGGTTTGCCATTGATAGGTTTTCTATTTTACCGGTCTTATGGTGGTAGTTGGGAGACCGGGTTATAGGATCGATAGCCGTACTATCAAGGGGGGCTCTCAAGTGAGTAGCTTGATCGAATCATTCGTCGAGAGATCAAACCATTGCATCATTGCATCATTTTCTTGGTTGTTGTTTGGTTATCTTTGTGAGTCTTAGAGCTTATGGTCATCTTGATGACAAGCTTGAGTTCATTGAAAACGGAGTTTGCATGCGTCTTCTATGATGTTTTCGGTGTTGGAGGTTTTACCGGTCTTTTCCAAGGAAGGGTTCTCACCATTTTCTTTTGGGTATTTTCTCATTTGCTTATTATTGGTATTTCTCTCAAGATTGTGTTAGCCCTTGTCGCTAGCTTTCCAACAAACTTGGTTTCGTCGAATTCGGAGTCCGAATGCAGAAGTTATGGTAGTTTTGGTGTTCTCAAAAGGCTGCAGCGGTACTACCACGGGTAGGAGCGGAAGTAATTTTTTACTACCACCCTTGGGAGCGGTACTACCGCTTGGAGCAGTACTACCGCGGCTACTTCCGTGGCTACTTCCGCTCGGGACCAAAAACTCGTCACAAGTCCAGCGGTGGTAGGCACGGATGTAATTTTTTAGTACCTCTCGCAAGCAGTAGTACCGCTACCCTTAGCAGTAGTACCACTACCCCTAGCGGTAGTACCGTGATGTCGAGCGGTACTACCGCTCGGTGCGGGCTGTGAGCATAACGGTTGGATTTTTTCCCACCTATAAAAGGGGGTCTTCTTCCCCATTGAACCTCATCCTTGGAGCTCGTGTTCTTCCCCCATTGTTGACCTTCTTCGAGCTTGCTATCTCTCAATCCCTCCAATGATTCTTGCTAGTTCTTGAGGGAAAAGAGAGAGGAGTTCTAGATCCACGTTTCCACCATTCACTTTCTCCTCTTAGTGAGGGGAACCCCTTGGATCTAGATCTTGGAGTTCTTCGTGTTCTTCTTTCGTTCTCCCTCTCATTTTCCTCCCTAGCATTAGTTGCTTTGGTGGGATTTGGGAGAGAAGGACTTGGGCACTCCGTGTGCCCTTGCCATTGCATTTGGTGCATCGGTTTGAGTTCTCCACGCGATACGTGGAAGTTACAAGTTGAGAAGCTTATCACTCTTGGGTGCTTGGTGCTCTTGAGCTTGTTCCTCTTGGGTGCTTGGGCGCCCTAGACGGTTGGTGGTGTTACAAACTCAATCATTGTGGTGTAAAGCTCCGAGCAAGCGTCGGGGTCTCCAATTAGGTTGTGGAGATCGCCCCGAGCAATTTGACGGGTACCGGTGACCGCCCCCAAGGGTTGCCAAAGTGTACGGGTTCGGTGACCGCCCCCAAGGGTTACCATTTGTACGGGTTCGGTGACCGCCCTCAAGGGTCCCTTAGTGGAATCACGGCATCTTGCATTGTGCGAGGGCGTGAGGAGATTACGGTGGCCCTAGTGGCTTCTTAGGGAGCATTGTGCCTCCACACCGCTCCAAACGAAGATTAGCATCCGCAAGGGTGTGAACTTCGAGATACATCGTCATCTCCGCGTGCCTCGGTTATCTCTTACCCGAGCCCTTTACTTATGCACTTTACTTTGTGATAGCCATATTGTTTCTTGTCATATATCTTGCTATCACCTAAGTAGTTTTTCTTGCTTAGCATAAGTTGTTGGTGCACATAGGTGAGCCTAGTTGTTGTAGGTTTTGTGCTTGACAAATTAACCGCTAGGTTTATTCCGCATTTGTTCAAGCCTCAACCGTAATTATTTTAAAGCGCCTATTCACCCCCCCCCCTCTAGGCGACATCCACGATCTTTCAATTGGTATCAGAGCCTCGTCTCTCTTTATAGGGATTAACCGCCTAGAGAGTAAGGATGTCAACTAGGGGTTTAGGATTCTCTGACACTCTTAGTTTTGATGGCACAAATTTTGATGTTTGGGTAATTCGCATGCTTAATCTCTTTAGGGTCATGGACCCAAATTTAGAGCGAATTGTAGATATGGGTTTTTCTCCTCCAAAGGATCCCCAAAGACTATCTTTAGAGGATGAGAAAAACTCTTATCTCAATGCTCAAGCTTCTAATGTGCTTTTCGATGCTTTGAGCAATGTAGTTATATTTGAACTCATGCCGTTCCGGGATGCTGATGAGTTATGGACAAAGCTTGAAGATAAATATGGTGTGTCCAATATTTGTGGGGATGATTGTTCTCCCTCCACCTCCGGTCGTATAGTCTTCTCAACTTCTTCTACTTCACCTACATGTGGGTTAACACAAGGTAATGATATGGTGAGTAGTGTTGGTCATTGCAATGATGATAGTATGCTTATTGTGGATGATCCTTCATCACTATATTATTGCAATGCTCCTTCTTTGGGCTTTAACACTTCGAGTACTCCAAATGTTTCACATGCTTGTGTTGATAGTCCTTGCATATCATGTAGAAATTGCTTGACTAAATCTCATGACGATATGCTTGCTATGTCTTGTTGCCATGATAAAAATGCATCTATTTCCTCGAATTGTTGTGCTAACAATGTAGAGGAAACCCAACACTCCATGGAACAAGATGTGGTGTTTTATGGCACTTCAAGGGATCCTACATCATCATCTATTGCATTTTGCCTTATGGCCAAGGCCTCAAAGGTATCTCCCACTTTGAATCGCAATATATCTTGTGATGATATTGATGATGGCAAGAATGATGATGATGTTGATTATGATGAAGAGAATGATAATGTTGTCTCCTTAAAAATTAAGGGGGAAATGGTTTTTAAAGCTCTTCATAAAAATAAAATTGCTCGTTCCAACTTCATGGAAATTATGTCCATTGCCATTGAGGGCAAGAAATATATTGAGGAGTTGGAATCTCATCTAGAGGGGCATGAGGCCACCATTGAGAAAATGGAAGCTCATGGGCGTGATTACGCAAATGAGATCGCGGAGCTATCTCAAGCTCTTGAACATGAACAAACCACCTCCGAATCTCTTGAGGAGACTTTTGCTCTAGAATTATCTAGAGTGAGGGAATCTCATGATAGAGCTCTTGAGGTGGCCAATGATTTCAAAACTAAAAATGCTAAGCTTGAAGTTTCTCATGCTAGACTCCTTGAGGATTTTGAGCACCTCGAAAATGGCTCAAGGGTTATCAAGGGTGAACTCATCAAACTCACCGAGTCTCATGCCCAACTTGAAGCTTCTTATTTAAAAGAGCTTGTCAAGTTGTCCTCTCCTATTGTTGTAAATGATGATGCTTGTGCTACTAACTCTATTACTTGTGAAGCATCCATTTTGAAGGAGAATGTTGAGCTACGGGCTCAACTTGAGGTGCTATCTAGCAATTATGGGAAATTGGAAGAAAGTCATGAAAAGCTCTCAAGCTCTCACGATGATCTTATAGTATCCCATAGTGTGCTAAAGATAACTCATGAGGCCATGATTGCTAAGGTAACATCTAGTGAGCCTCATGTGGATACTAGCACTACTTCTAGTCAAAGTAGTATATTGCCATGTGCTAGTCCTTGTAATTCATCTAGTCACAATGTTGGTACATCTTGTGATGAATTGCTTTCCTTGCCTTGTTGCTCTAACGATGAAGCTTATACTTCCTCTAGTACTTGTGTTGAGACTAACCATGTAGAGGAAATCAAAGAGCTCAAGGCCCAAGTCACTTCTTGAAGAAAGACTTGGAAAAGAGTCATCAAGGGAAATCCACACTCAACAATATCTTGAGTGTGCAAAAATCCCCCAATGACAAAGGTGGACTTGGATTCAACTCCAATAAGAAGAAGAAGTCCAAGATGAACAAAAGGAAGGGCCAAAAACAAGTCAAGAATTCGGCCAAGATTGTTTGATTCAAGTGCAAAGTAGAAGGGCATCATGTTAGATCTTGCCCATTAAAGAAGAAGGCCATTAGTGTCAAGCAACAAGGGAAGTGGGCACAAGTTCAATCTCATGCTCAACCTCAAGTTAAAGAAAGGCCACTTCCCAAGAAGACTCAAGCTAATGCTTCTCTTGTGGAAAAATAAAGTGAGAAGAAAGTGAAGAGTAGACGTTGCTACTTATGTCGTGAGAAAGGTCATGTCGCTTCTTCATGCACTAGTGGTAACTTATCCAACCCAATTATTATTGATGATATCTATTCTCTTGGGAAGGATAAGGTTGGCAATGTGTTTCCCAAGTGTGTTGGTACTCAAAAGTGGTGTCAAGAAAAGAACCATTTGGGTAGCCAAGCCTATTGCGACTAACCTCTTAGGACCCAACTTTGTTGGGGACCAACAAGCTCAAACTTCATCAATAGGTGTTTTTGGAGGGCATTGGAGACTTGGCTAATTTATGAAGAATTAAGGGGACTTCATCATTCTAATTGTCTCAAGCCAAGCTATTCGGATTATCAAGTTTCTATCTTATATCCAATGTTCCTCCATGCGGTAACTCATGCTTAAAGTGTTTACATTGATAGTTATTTACCCCTTTGCATGTTTGGTTTTGTTCCTTGCATGTGTTTGTATATGTCGTGCTTCCAACTTGATTATCTTGAGCAATCAAGTATGTGTGTGTTGGTTTGCACTTCATGTACATGTGTGTCATACGTTGAGCCTTTGTGCATCTTGTTTGTATCTTAGTTGGCTCTTGTGAGAGATTAATGGAATATCCCATTATGGGGGAGTGATGTGCTTTGTGCACCTCACTATCCTATAAATGTGTGTACATGAGTAATACCATCTAGTATTGATATTTCAAGATTATCTAGTAGCTATGTGGTATGTCTTCTCATAAGAAATTCAAATTCTAAATAGTCCATTAATTATCTCTTGTTGGATTATATTTATTTTGCCTCTTGTTTATCTTTAATTGGTATCACATTATGGGGGAGTAATATTCTATGTGTATATTACTAGCCTAGAAAATGTGTACATTTGAGATATTGTTACCTAGAATTGATATTGTAAATTATCTTGTTCCTAGGAGGCATGTTAGCTCTACAAGTTGCAATTTGCTTGTGTTTGGTGTGAAGATGATGTCGGATATCCTTTCTATCTACCACTGGGAATTATTTCCAAATACTTCTTGTCTTTTGACAATTGATACTCACTTATGTGTGGTAGAAATTATTGATCATCTTCACATTGGCGTTTGCTTTTTATTTGCCTTATCTCTTGCCAAGTTTGTGTCAACTCCCATTACCTTCCGTGCCACTTGAGGATCTTGCTGTTTTCTTGATCTTGTCTAGTGTTTTCCTTGATATAGTGAACGTGGTGATCCTACCTTATGTATTTTGTATTCAAATGCAAATTCTCTATAATTCACAACTCGTGGGGGAGCTATCCTATTTTCTATAAAACACTAAACTTGTGATCCATTTTAAGTGTGTGTTGGTGGACGGCAAGCCGTTTCTTTTTGGTACTTGTGCCATCATGAAACTTTGTAGAGAGCTTGGTTTGTTTGGAACCATCCTCTCTTTTGGGAGTTTGATATCTTTGTGTGGGTTCCAATGGATATCTCATTCTTTGATGTATCTTTTTATGATATCTTCCAAGTGATGATTTCTCCTTTTGGTATTCTTTTCACTTGGTATTTCCTTGTATTTTGGTATCGGTTCTTGAAAGTCTTGAGCATGCATATTAACTTCATGTAGTTTCCTTGGCATGCTTTCTCTCTTTGACCCAATATATAGGGGAAACTCCACCAAGTCTCAAATTGGATGAGATGTGCATGAATTTCATTTCCATATCGATATGCACATATTTATGTGGAGTCTGTCCTATGTATTGTTGGTGTTTCTAACTCTTTGGTCCCAATGAGTTTGGGTACCATTTTGTTTGTGTTGTTCTAGGAAAAATTGGAGATGCATTGGATGCTCGGCTCACTCACAAGGAAGGTGGTGTCACCATGTGCTTATTGGAGTCAAGCTAGGATACTCAATGAACTACTATCTATTACCTTCAAATGGTTTCTTCTGCATCCTTCCAATGATATCTCGGTAACAAGTATCTATTCATGCATTCTTTTCTTGCATTCAACCTTGTGTAGGTTGCATCTTGGCATGATATTCATTCCATCTTGTGATACTTGTTTCCTTTCTCAAAGCATCTCAACGATGAT
This sequence comes from Aegilops longissima, assembly GCA_021605205.1. Lineage (NCBI taxonomy): Eukaryota > Viridiplantae > Streptophyta > Magnoliopsida > Poales > Poaceae > Aegilops > Aegilops longissima. The sequence continues at coordinate 742,321,098 of CM038678.1, read as the reverse complement.
CTCATGTTGCTTGTTGTGATGTCTTTGATGGTTGTGTGGTAGGAATTCATTTATATACAATAAGACCATATCTAGCCATGTGCTATGCTTCCAAGCAAATATATTATTGGTATATCTATGACTTCCTTTTGGATATCTTGTTCCTTCATGTTGTAGGTATTTTGGGTGTACATCCTTCTTTGTAGATATATATCATCATGATTTCATCTACCTGGAACCTTATACACTTGAGAGAAACTACCTCTCTAGATGATATCCTTTCTTTCATGTGCATCTTGTATTCCTTTTGTTATTTCTTTGGTGGCTCCGTGAAAGCTTTTGCCTTGAGTGCGTGTCTTATCTCATTGCATCTTGCTGCACTCTTGTGTGGTGAAGATTATTTTCCTCGTGCTTATCTCTACGAGGTTTTTACCATCTCAATTGGTATCCTTCGTCTTGATGAGGCTTTCATCTTCTATCTTCACCATGGGTTGTGGAAAGCTTTTTTGTTATCTTTTTAGTGAGCTTGTGAACCCATTTGCTAGTGGGTGTGTGTGGGAATGATAGGCCTTGCACCGTGTGCCTCATTCTTTCAAGACTTTATTGATGCTTAATGCTCATACGTACATTAGTCTTCTCAAGTGCATTGCCTTGACTACACACATCATTTTGGTTGAGACCATTCTTAAGTTGCCTCTTTTACTTGTTGCTCAACCATGTGCTTTGTTTCCTATATGCTCACTTGCACTTGTTGTAAGTTTCTATTGATTTTGGGGGAGCTATGATCCTATTTTGTGCACTTGGTATCCTAATACAAAAAAAAATTCTTATGTGTGCACAAATCATGGGGAGATTCTCTAGTTTCTTTAGATCACTGCTCTGCTCTTATCATTATATCCTTTATTCATGTGGTTCGTAGGATCATTGGCCTAGTTGGTTCAATTGGTATCTTTTGATAGCTTGCTTCAATAGGTATCTTTTGATTGCTTGTTTCTCTCTGTGTTATGTCTTTGTGGCATATCTTCCTTTTGCAATCTTGGTGCCTCAATATAGTTGGTCTTCCTCCAAGTATTACCTTTGGATATGTGTATGGCGTTCCACTCTCTTGTTGAGAAATACACAACTTTTGGAGGAACACCTTTTATATTGCTCTTCTTAGCTTTTCGCCCATTTTGGCAATCGATGCCAATGGGGGAGAAGTTTCAGAGAGTTTTGTGGAGAAGTCTTCAGAGTTTTCTCCTTGCTTTGGTTTTGTTCCTAAGCATTTGCATCTCATACTCATGCATTATTGGTTGTTGCATTGCATGGTGATGCATAATTCCTTATATAAACTCTCTTGAAAGTGATTGTCATCAATTACCAAAATGGGGGAGATTGAAAGGACATGCGGTGCCCCCATGTGTGGTCTTGGTAATTGATGACATTCTCTATGGACTAATGGTTGCATTGAGTTATATCTGAAGGATTTGTCCATAGGCATTTCTTGAAGTCCATGTGTTGGTTTCAAGGAGTTTATGTGTTGACGAAGGTGCTATTAAGGAATTATCCAAAGATTGGTCATGTCAGAGTTGAGCTTATTGCAAGCATGTCTTGAAGAAGAAGATTGTGTGATCATTCATGTTTACCTTCAAGACATCATCCAAATGAAGAGAGTTGGAAAGATTCAAGGTTGATCAAGACTAAGTCAAGAGTGAATCAAGTTGATCAACTCACAAAGCGTAGAGGATGTACCGAGAGGGATCAAGTGATCCCATGGCATGGTAAGCATTGTCCATTGTGCTTTGTGTACTAACCCATGGTCTATATGAGAGTTCTATGTGGGGTTAGGTACGTGTTCATTGGCTTGCGTCAAGAGGAAGATATCACTCAACCCATGGAGAGGATGACATCAAGTGTTGATCGTCATCAAGATTGCTGTGTGCAATTTCAAGTGGAGCATCACGAAGAGATCAAGTGCTTGAAGCTTGCCATCCATTGTGGCGTCAATGGACTTGTGAAGATGTGTCGAAGAGTGGCTCACCCATAGTGGAGTATGGGGGAGCAATCATCTAGTCTCCATCGACCCAACACAATCAAGAAAGGTGGTCCATCTTGAGGAGGACAAGATCGTCATCATCTAGCTCAAGTGGATCATGTGCAAGGCAAAGGTTTGCCCTTGATAGGTTTTCTATTTTACCGGTCTCATGGTGGTAGTTGGGAGACCGGGTTATAGGATCGATAGCCGTACTATCAAGGGGGGCTCTCAAGTGAGTAGCTTGATCATATCGTTTGTCGAGAGCTCAAACCATTGCATCCTTGCATCATGTTTCTTGGTTGTTGTTTGGTTATCTTTGTGAGTCTTAGATCTTATGGTCATCTTGATGACAAGCTTGAGTTCATCGAAAACAGAGTTTGCATGCGTCTTCTATGATGTTATCGGTGTTGGAGGTTTTACCGGTCTTTTCCGAGGAAGGGTTCTCACCATTTTCTTTTGGGTCTTTTCTCATTTGCTTATTATTGGTATTTCTCTCAATATTGTGTTAGCCCTTGTCACTAGCTTTCCAACAAACTTGGTTTCGTCGAATTCAGAGTCCGAATGCAGAAGTTATGGTAGTTTTGGTGTTCTCAAAAGGCTGCAGCGGTACTACCGCGGGTAGGAGCGGAAGTAATTTTTTACTACCGCCCTTGGGAGCGGTACTACCGCTCTTGGGAGCGGTACTACCGCTTGGAGCAGTACTACCGTGGCTACTTCCGCTCGGGACCAAAAACTCGTCACAAGTCCAGCGGTGGTAGGCACGGATGTAATTTTTTAGTACCTCTCGCAAGCAGTAGTACCGCTACCCTTAGCAGTAGTACCGCTACCCCTAGCGGTAAAACCGTGATGTCGAGCGGTACTACCGCTCGGTGCGGGCTGTGAGCGTAACGGTTGGATTTTTTTCCACCTATAAAAGGGGGTCTTCTTCCCCATTGAACCTCATCCTTGGAGCTCGTGTTCTTCCCCCATTATTGACCTTCTTCGAGCTTGCTATCTCTCAATCCCTCCAATGATTCTTGCTAGTTCTTGAGGGAAAAGAGAGAGGAGATCTAGATCCATGTTTCCACCAATCACTTTCTCCTCTTAGTGAGGGGAACCCCTTGGATCTAGATCTTGGAGTTCTTCGTGTTCTTCTTTCGTTCTCCCTCTCATTTTCCTCCCTAGCATTAGTTGCTTTGGTGGGATTTGGGAGAGAAGGACTTGGGCACTCCGTGTGCCCTTGCCATTGCATTTGGTGCATCGATTTGAGTTCTCCACGTGATACGTGGAAGTTACAAGTTGAGAAGCTTATCACTCTTGGGTGCGTGGTGCCCTTGAGCTTGTTCCTCTTGGGTGCTTGGGCACCCTAGACGGTTGGTGGTGTTAGGAGCACAATCATTGTGGTGTAAAGCTCCGAGCAAGCGTCGGGGTCTCCAATTAGGTTGTGGAGATCGCCCCGAGCAATTTGACGGGTACCGGTGACCGCCCCCAAGGGTTGCCAAAATGTACGGGTTCGGTGACCGCCCCCAAGGGTTGCCATTTGTACAGGTTCGGTGACCGCCCTCAAGGGTCCCTTAGTGGAATCACGGCATCTTGCATTGTGCGAGGGCTTGAGGAGATTACGGTGGCCCTAGTGGCTTCTTAGGGAGCATTGTGCCTCCACACCGCTCCAAACGGAGATTAGCATCCGCAAGGGTGTGAACTTCGGGATACATCGTCATGTCCGCGTGCCTCGGTTATCTCTTACCCGAGCCCTTTACTTATGCACTTTACTTTGTGATAGCCATATTGTTTCTTGTCATATATCTTGCTATCACCTAAGTAGTTTTTCTTGCTTAGCATAAGTTGTTGGTGCACATAGGTGAGCCTAGTTGTTGTAGGTTTTGTGCTTGACAAATTAACCGCTAGGTTTATTCCGCATTTGTTCAAGCCTCAACCGTAATTATTATAAAGCGCCTATTCACCCCCCTCTCTAGGCGACATCCAGATCTTTCACTGTCCAAATTTTCAGTTAGTGAAGCAAGTATATTTTATCTTGCTCCATTACTGCTGAAAATTTTCCAGGACCTTCTCCTACCCATATAACCTATCTCCACAAGATTTGGGCTCATTTAATTTAGCCATTTCCCATCAGGATTTTTCCTAAGTTTCTGTCTAGAAAAGTGATGTATGAAGGAAGTGCCATTTTGGCTTGCCAAATGGCACGAAATTTTTATCGCACTCTCATATGACCAAATAAACCCGCCATGTTCATTTTCAGCCCAATTCATCACTCCTAGTGAGAGCTTCTTCCTGTTCTTGTTTCTGGACCAATTTACGTAGTTGTAAAGCAACTATATTAAATACTGGTCCAAATCATCTCATAATTGATAGGATTATAGTCCTTCCTTAGTTAAACCTCCCAGACAACAGCTTTGGCTCCAATCACTTTCCTGTTGATCACCAGCGCACAGCCAAGTTTGCAACAGCAAACTTTCAGAGATGAATCCCATCGATCCAGAGCTCCTTTCTTTGATCCATCACCTCTATCAGGCTCAGTGTTGCAGGGACTCATCACCAGACATATCCCGGCAGCCCCTCTTGTCCTCGTCATGCCAGTTTGCGCGGTGACCACCGTTTTGGCATGCATTGGCCGCGTCCAGAGCGTCTTCTTGCTCGGGCCCCTCTCCTGCTCAGCGTCTCAGCGAGCACGGGCGTGTCTAGAGCCTTCCCCATGCCGTCGCCGTCCCTCTGGAGCCCTTGCCCCCTCCGTCTTTATCTCCGGTGAGCCGTCCCCGTCGCCGCACAGTAGCATCCGTGAGCATCGTCGTTTCTCCGTAATGTCTTCTTCCTCCCCGTGCTCCTCGACCGCTTCTGCCCCGTGAGGCATGCCAGCTGCTCCTCCCCGTTGCCTTCCGTCCATCGTGCAGGCGTGCACACGCGTACGCGGCCACGGCCGAGCTACGGCCACGCGTCCGCGGCGCCCCGCCTATATATAGGACACCCCGCATTCCCCCGAGCTCACCAGCAGCCTCACCACACTCACAGCTTGCTTTCCAACCACTTCATTGAGATCGAGCTGCTCCCCTTGACCCCCATGGCCGCCATGCCCGCCGCAGCACTCGGCCTAAATTGGCTCGAGCCGCGCCCTCTCCCTCCGTTCCTCCACCACGATGAGACCTAAAGGAGCCCAGCGACCCCCCCTCCTCTCCGTTTGTCTCTGAGCCCTTGTGGCCACGCCCCTCCAAGTTTGGCCGTCGCCCCGTCCTCGGCCACCCCTAGCCGCCGCTGCTGCGGTCCTTGTTGGGGAACGTAGCAGAAATTCAAAATTTTCTACGCATCACCAAGAACAATCTATGGAGATTCTAGCAATGAGAGATGGAGAGGGAGTGCATCTTCATACCCTTGAAGATTGATACGTCTCCAACGTATCTATAATTTTTGATTGCTCCATACTACTTTATCTACTGTTTTAGGCAATATTGGGCTTAATATCCACTTTTATATTATTTTTGGGACTAACCTATTAACCGAAGGCTCAGCCCAGATTTGCTGTTTTACGCCTATTTCAGTATTTCGAGGAAAAGGAATATCAGACGGAGTCAAAACGGAACGAAATCAACTGGATAAGTTATTTTTGGAAGGAAACCCACCTGATGGACTTGGACTCCACGTCAGAAGATACGGGAGGTGCTCATGAGGGTGGGGGGCGCGCCCACCCCCCTGGTTACACCCCTGCCTCATGGGGCCCCGTACTCCACCGACGAACCCCTGCACCCTTATATACTCTTGTACCCTAAAACTTCCAGAACAGAAGATAGATCAGGAGTTCCGCCGCCGCAAGCCTCCAGAGCCACAAAAAACCAATCGGGACCCCTTTCTGGTACCCAGCCGGAGGGGGGATCCATCTCCGGTGGCCATCTTCATCATCCCGATGCTCTCCATGACGAGGAGGGAGTAGTTCACCCTCGGGGCTGAGGGTATGTACCGGTAGCTATGTGTTTGATCTCTCTCTCTCTCGTGTTCTCTCTCGTGTTCCTGTATGGCACGATCTTGATGTATCCCGAGCTTTCCTATTGTAGTTGGATCTTATGATGTTTCTCCCCCTCTACTCTCTTGAGATGAATTGAGTTTCCCCTTTGAAGTTATCTTATCGGATTGAGTCTTTTATGAGAACACTTGATGTATGTCTTGGTGATCAAGTTGCGGGTTTCGTGACATTGGGAACCGATGCATAGGGGTTGGCACACGTTCTTGACTCTCCGGTAGAAACTTTGGGGCACTCTTTGAAGTACTTTTATGTTGGTTGCATGAATCTCAGATTGTGTGATGCATATCGTATAATCATGACCACGGATACTTGAGGTGACAATGGAGTATCTAGGTGACATTAGGGTTTTGGTTGATTTGTATCTTAAGGTGTTATTCTAGTACGAACTCTAGGGCTGTTTGTGACACTTATAAGAATAGCCCATCGGATTGATTGGAAAGAATAACTTTGAGGTGGTTTCGTACCCTACCATAATATCTACGTTTGTTCTCCGCTATTAGTGGCTTCGGAGTGACTCTTTGTTGCATGTTGAGGGCTTGTTATATGATCTATCTATGTTATTATTGTTGAGAGAACTTGCACTAGTGAAAGTATGAACCCTAGGCCTTGTTTCCTACCATTGCATTACCGTTTACGTTCACTTTTACCATTAGTTACCTTGCTGTTTTTATTATTTCAGATTACAAATACCTTTATCTACCATCCATATTGCACTTGTGTCACCATCTCTTCGCCGAACTAGTGCACCTATACAATTTATCATTGTATTGGGTGTGTTGGGGACACAAAGAGACTCTTTGTTATTTGGTTGCAGGGTTGCTTGAGAGAGACCATCTTCATCCTGCGCCTCCCACGGATTGATAAACCTTAGGTTATCCACTTGAGGGAAATTTGCTACTGTCCTACAAACCTGTGCACTAGCAGGCCCAACAACGTCTACAAGAAAAAGGTTGTGTAGTAGACATCAAACTCTTTTCTGTCGCCATTGCCGGGGAGGCTAGGTAAGTGAAGGTATATCTTTAGATCCTGCAATTGAATCTTTTTGTTTCTTGTTTTAGCACTAGTTAGTTTATGAAATAAAACTACAAAAAATGGAGTTAAGTTTGTCTCATACGCTTCATCTTTTTAATATCTTTCGTGAGTATGATGGGAAGGAAAATTGTGCCAAAGTGTTAGAAGAAGAATGCATTAAATTGTTTGGCACTAAATCTTTGAATGATGAGCATGATTGCAATGTTGTTAGTACTAATTCTTTGAATATCCATGATGCTAATGATATGCAAAGCCACAAGCTTGGGGAAGCTATGTTTGATGAAGATGATATTTTTTGACCCCCAAGATTTGATGAGCAAATTTATTTTGATAAAAGCATGCCTCCTATCTATGATGATTATTGTGATGACACGTATGCTTTAAAGAATAATGATAACCATGAAACTTGTCATCTTGATCTTAATTTTCAATCACATGATAGTTATTTTGTTGAGTTTGCTCCCACTATTATTGATGAGAAGAATTTTGCTTATGTGGAGAGTAGTAAATTTTCTATGCAAGTAGATCATGAAAAGAATGCTTTAGGTTCTGGTTATATTGTTGAATTCATTCATAATGCTACTGAAAATTATTATGAGGGAGGAACATATGCTTGCAGGAATTGCAATAATATCAAGTTTCCTCTCTATGTGCTAAAAGTTTTGAAGTTATGCCTGTTTTACCTTCCTATGCAAGTTGATTATTGTTCCCATAAGTTGTTTGCTCACAAAATCCCTATGCATAGGAAGTGGGTTATACTTAAATGTGCTATTCATATTCTTCATGCTGCTCTCTTTATGTTTCAATTCTTATCTTTTTGTGAGCATCATTGAAATCATAATGCCTAGCTAGGGGCGTTAAACGATAGCGCTTGTTGGGAGGCAACCCAATTTTATTTTAGTTTCTTGATTTTTGGTTCTGTTTAGGAATAAATAATCCATCTAGCCTCTGGTTAGATGTGTTTTCATGTTTTAATTAGTGTTTGTGCCAAGTAGAACCTTTGGGAAGATTTGGGTGAAGTCTTTATGATCATGCTGTAAAAAACAGAAACTTTAGCGCTCACGAGATTAGCTAGAACTTTTTACTGGAGAGTGCTATTTAGTTGATTCTTTCTGCAGATGATTACTAGAAAAATTCCTCAGGTCCACCAATTTACTTTATAATTTTTGGGGTTCCAGAAGTTTGCGTTAGTTACAGATTACTACAGACTGTTCTGTTTTTGACAGATTCTGTTTTCATTGTGTTGTTTGCTTATTTTGATGAATTTATGGCTTGTAAAATAGTTTATAATCCATAGAGAAGTTGGAATACAGTAGGTTTAACACCAATACAAATAAAGAATGAGTTCATTACAGTAACTTGAAGTGGTCTTTTGTTTTCTTTCGCTAACGGAGCTCATGAGTTTTCTGTTAAGTTTTGTGTTGTGAAGTTTTCATGTTTTGGGTAAAGATTCGATGGACTACGGAATAAGGAGTGGCAAGAGCCTAAGCTTGGGGATGCCCAAGGCAGCCCAAGGTAATATTCAAGGACAACCAAGAGCCTAAGCTTGGGGATGCCCCGGAAGGCATCCCCTCTTTCGTCTTCGTTCATCGGTAACTTTACTTGGAGCTATATTTTTATTCACCACATGATATGTGTTTTGCTTGGTGAGTCATGTCATTTTGTTTTGTTTTGCTTTCTGTTAGTTAGATTAGTTTTTTGCATCTTTAGTTTCAATAAAAAAGGTCAAGTATAGCCTTTGCCACGCTTATTTTGCTAGTATACATGTTGCTGTTTGAAAACAGAAAGGTTACCGCTGTTGCAAAAATTATCTAGAAAAGTCAGAGAGTGTTATAATGTTGAATCTTTTTTCATATTGAGCTCTGATAAATTTATTACAGTGGGAATTTTAGTTCATAATTTTTTGAGTCAGGGAAGTATTGATACTCTTGCATTATTTACAGACTAGACTGTTTTGGCACATTGCTGTTATGTTTGCATTGTTTGCATATGTTTGCTTGTTTAATGATTCTATTTAAGGATAGGAGTATTAAATATGAAGAGGCATTTAGTATGAAATGTTGAATAATAATGTTAGTGATTTGTTACAGTAGAAAATGATAAGGTTTTGCATTGGTTTATACTAACCTATCTCACGAGTTCTTGTTGAGTTTGTTGTGAATGAAGCTTTTGATAAAAAGAGAAACCATGATATGAGAGGAATTAAGCAGACACAAAAGTTCAAGCTTGGGGATGCCCAAGGCACCCCAAGATAATATTTCAAGAAGTCTCAAGCATCTAATCTTGGGGATGCCCCCGTTGGCATCCCACCTTTCTTCTTCAACAATTATCAGTTAGTATCGGTTGAGCCTAAGTTTTTGCTTCTTCACATGAGTTGTGCTATCCTTGCAATATTATTTTCTTTAGCTTTGCTTGCTGTTTGAATAAAGTATCAAGATCTGAAATTTTTAAATGGGAGAGTCTTCACATAGTTGCATAATTATTCGAATACTCATTGATCTTCACTTATATCTCTTAGAGTAGTTTGTCGTTTGCTCTAGTGCTTCACTTATTTCTTTTAGAGCACAATGGTGGTTTTATTTTTAAGAAATAGATGAACTCTCATGCTTCACTTATATTATTTTGAGAGTCTTAAATAGCATGGTAATTTTCTTAAATAATCGTAATATGCTAAGCATACAAGATTTGTAAGAATTCTTATGAGTGTGTTGAATACTAAGAGAAGTTTGATACTTGATAATTGTTTTGAGATATGGAGGTAATAATATCAAAGTCGTGCTAGTTGAGCAGTTGTGAATTTGAGAAATGCTTGTGTTGAAGTTTGCAAGTCCCGTAGCATGCACGTATGGTTAAAGTTGTGTAATAAATTTGAAACATGAAGTGTACCTGGCTTGTGCATCCTTATGAGTGGCGGTCAGGGACGAGCGATGGTCTTTTCCTACCAATATATCCCCCTAGTAGCATGCGCGTAGTACTTGATTTTTGATGACTTCTAAATTTTTGCAATAAGTATATGAGTTCTTTTGACTAATGTTGAGTCCATGGATTATACGCACTTTTACCTTTCCGCCATTGCTAGCCTCTTGATACTGCATTTCCCTTTCTCACATTGAGAGTTGGTGCAAACTTCGCCGGTGCATCCAAAACCCGTGATACGATACGCTCTATCACACATAAACCTCTTTATATATTCCTCAAAACAGCCACCATACCTACCTATTATGGCATTTCCATAGCCATTCCGAGATATATTGCCATGCAACTTTCCACCGTTCCGTTCATCATCATCATGACATACTTTACTTTTGTCATATTGCCATTGCATGATCATGTAGTTGAAATCGTATTTGTGGCAAAGCCACCATGCATTATTTTTCATACATGTCACTCTTGATTCATTGCACCATCCCGGTACACCGCCGGAGGCATTCATATAGAGTCATACCTTGTTCTAGTATCGAGTTGTAATCCTTATGTTGTAATCAATAGAAGTGTGATGATCATCATTATTAGAGCATTACCCAAAAAAAAGAGAAAGGCCAAAAAAAGGCCCAAAAAAAAGAGAAAGGCCAAAAAAAGAAAGGCCCAGAAAAAAAGGGCAATGTTACTATCTCTTTTTCCACACTTGTGCTTCAAAGTAGCACCTTGTTCTTCATGTAATGAGTCTTATATATTGTGCTTCAAAGTAGCACCAAGTTTTTCATATAGTGAGTCTCATAAGTTGTCTTTTCATACTAGTGGGAATTTTTCATTATAGAACTTGGCTTGTATATTCCTACGATGGGCTTCCTCAAATGCCCTAGGTCTTCGTGAGCAAGCAAGTTGGATGCACACCCACTAGTTTTCTTTTGATGAGCATTCATAGCTCTAGTGCATCCGTTAAATGGCAATCCCTACTCCTCATGTTGACATCAATTGATTGGCATCTCCATAGCCCGTTGATTATCCTCGTCAATGTGAGACTTTCTCCTTTTTGTCTTCTCCACACAATCCCCATCATCATATTCTATTTCACCCATAGTGCTATATCCATGGCTCACGCTCATGTATTGCGTGAAGGTTGAAAAAGTTTGAGATTATTTAAGTATGAAACAATTGCTTGGCTTGTCATCGGGGGTATAGAAGTTGGGAACATCTTTGTGTGACGAAAATGAAGCATAGCCTAACCATATGATTTTGTAGGGATGAACTTTGTTTCGCCATGTTATTTTGAGAAGACATGATTGCTTTGATTAGTATGCTTGAAGTATTATTATTTTTGTGTCAATGTGAACTTTTGTCTTGAATCTTTCGGATCTGAATATTCATATCACAATTAAGAAGATTTACATAGAAATTATGCCAAGTAGCACTCCGCATCAAAAATTATTTTTTATCAATTACCTACTCGAGGACGAGCAGGAATTAAGCTTGGGGATGCTTGATACGTCTCCAACGTATCTATAATTTTTGATTGCTCCATGCTACTTTATCTACTGTTTTAAGCAATATTGGGCTTTATTATCCACTTTTATATTATTTTTGGGACTAACATATTAACCGGAGGCCTAGCCCAGATTTGCTATTTTATGCCTATTTCAGTATTTCAAGGAAAAGGAATATCAGACGGAGTCAAAACGGAACGAAATCAACTGGAGAAGTTATTTTTGGAAGGAAACCCACCTGATGGACTTGGACTCCACGTCAGAAGATACGGGAGGTGCTCACGAGGGTGGGGGTCGTGCCCACCCCCTGGGCGCGCCCCCCTGCCTCGTGGGCCCCCCTAGCTCAACCGACGTACCCCCTGCACCCATATATACTCTTGTACCCTAAAACTTCCAGAACAGAAGATAGATCGGGAATTCCGCCGCCGCAAGCCTCCAGCGCCACAAAAAACCAATCGGGACCCATTTTCGGTACCCTGCCGGAGGGGGGATCCATCTCCGGTTGCCATCTTCATCATCCCGGCGCTCTCCATGATGAGGAGGGAGTAGTTCACCCTCGGGGCTGAGGGTATGTACCAGTAGCTATGTGTTTGATCTCTCTCTCTCTCTCTCGTGTTCCTCTATGGCACGATCTTGATGTATCCCGAGCTTTGCTATTGTAGTTGGATCTTATGATGTTTCTCCCCATCTACTCTCTTGTGATGAATTGAGTTTCCCCTTTGAAGTTATCTTATCGGATTGAGTCTTTTATGAGAACACTTGATGTTCGTCTTGGTGATCAACTTGCGGGTTTCGTGACATTGGGAACCTATGCATAGGGGTTGGCACACGTTCTTGACTCTCCGGTAGAAACTTTGGGGCACTCTTTGAAGTACTTTTATGTTGGTTGGATGAATCTGAGATTGTGTGATGCATATCATATAATCATGCCCACGGATACTTGAGGTGAAATGGAGTATCTAGGTGACATTAGGGTTTTGGTTGATTTGTACCTTAAGGTGTTATTTTAGTACGAACTCTAGGGCTGTTTGTGACAGTTATAGGAATAGCCCACCGGATTGATTGGAAAAAATAACTTTGAGGTGGTTTCGTACCGTACCATAATCTCTACGTTTGTTATATGATCTATCTATGTTATTATTGTTGAGAGAACTTGCACTAGTGAAAGTATGAACCCTAGGCCTTGTATCCTACCATTGCATTACCGTTTACGCTCACTTTTACCATTAGTTACCTTGCTGTTTCTATTATTTCAGATTACAAATACCTTTATCTACCATCCATATTGCACTTGTATCACATTCTCTTCGCCGAACTAGTGCACCAATACAATTTATCATTGTATTGGGTGTGTTGGGGACACAAGAGACTCTTTGTTATTTGGTTGCAGGGTTGCTTGAGAGAGACCATCTTCATCCTGCGCCTCCCATGGATTGATAAACCTTAGGTCATCCACTTGAGGGAAATTTGCTACTGTCCTACAAACCTGTGCACTTGCAGGCCCAACAACGTCTACAAGAAGAAGGTTGTGTAGTAACATCAAAAGATTGCTAAGCGGAAGCGTTACAAGAACACGATTGATGGAGTCGTACTCGTGGCGATTCAAATTGCGGAAGATCCGATCTAGCGCCGAACGGACGGCGCCTCCGCGTTCAACACACGTACAGCCCGGGGACGTCTCCTCCTTCTTGATCTAGCAAGGGGAGAGGAGAAGTTGAGGGAGAACTCCGACAACACGATGGCGTGGTGGTGGTGGAGCTCGTGGTTCTCCAGCAGGGCTTCGCCAAGCACTATGGAGGAGGAGGAGGTGTTGGAGGAGGGAGAGGGCAGCGCCAGGGGAGAGGTGGGGCTGCGCTCCGATCCCTCCACTATATATAGGGGCAAGGGGAGAGGGGGAGGCGCCCTAGGATTTCCCCTAGGGGGCGGCGGCCAAGCAGATTGGATCTCCCTAGGGAAAATCCTAGGGAGACTTGCCCCCAAAGCCAAGCAGGTGGAGGATTGCCTCCCAAGCTAAGTGGAGGCACCCCACATCCCCAAATAACGTGCGAAAGGGTGTGGGGGCGCACCACCCCTTAGTGGGCTGGTTTGCCCCTTCCCCTTTGGCCCATGAGGCCCTCCAACACTTGTCGGGGCTCCCGAAACACCTTTCGGTCATGCTGGCCATAGCCTGGTACCCCCGGAACACTTCCGGACTCCAATACCCTTCGTCCAATATATCAATCTTCACCGCCAGACCATTCTGGAACTCCTCGTAAAGACCGGGATCACATCGGGGTCTCCGAACTACCTTCGGTAACCACATACTATTTCCCATAACAACTCTAGCGTCACCGAACCTTAAGTGTGTAGACCCTACGGGTTCGGGAATCATGCAGACATGACCGAGACATCTCTCCGGCCAATAACCAACAGCGGTATCTGGATACCCATGTTGGCTCCCACATGTTCCACGATGAACCACGATGTCGGGGATTCAAGCAATCCCGTATACAATTCCCTTTGTCAATCGATACGTTACTTGCCCGAGATTCGATCGTCGGTATCCCAATACCTCATTCAATCTCATTACCGGCAAGTCACTTTACTCGTTCCGTAATGCATGATTCCGTGACTAACTAATTAGTCACATTGAGCTCATTATGATGATGCAACACCGAGTGGGCCCAGAGATACCTCTCCGTCATACGGAGTGACAAATCCCAGTCTCGATTCGTGCCAACCCAACAGACACTTTCGGAGATACCTGTAGTGCACCTTTATAGCGACCCAGTTACGTTGTGACGTTTGGTACACCCAAAGCATTCCTACGGTATCCGGGAGTTTCACAATCTCATGGTCTAAGGAAATGATACTTGACATTAGAAAAGCTTTAGCAAACAAACTACACGATCTTGTGCTATGCTTAGGATTGGGTCTTGTCCATCACATCATTCTCCTAATGATGTGATCCCGTTATCAATGACATCCAATGTCCATGGTCAGGAAACCATAACCATCTATTGATCAATGAGCTAGTCAACTAGAGGCTCACTAGGGACATGTTGTGGTCTATGTATTCACACATGTATTACGATTTCCAGTTAATACAATTATAGCATGAACAATAGACAATTATCATGAACAAGTAAATATAATAATAACCATTTTATTATTGCCTCTAGGGCATATTTCCAACAGTCCTCCCCAGCCCGACTGCTGCACCTGGGTGGGAGCGGCCCGTCGCCCTGAGCACGCCGGTGCCTCCATCTCCACCGGAGGTGTCCGGAACTGGCCGGGCGGGCGCCGGCAGCCGCGGCCGACCTCTGCCTTTGTGGGCGAGCGGGAGGTAGGAGAAGGAGACGAGACCAGGTGGGCCCACTTCTTCCCCGACCCCACCCATCAGCCGCACAGAGCCTGACCCCGCCTTGCCACATCACTTATGTGGAGGCGTATTCCGCTGAATACGCCATCCCCTTCCGTAAGCGCACTTTGCCTTTGTTTCGGGCTGAAATACGCTTTCACTGATCCAAATACTTATTCTCAGAAAGGCGCTTTCTCTTTTTTCAGCTCAGTCGGCCGAAGTGGCTATATTGTGAACGTTCACCGTTTAGCCCCTTTTCTGCCTGAAAAGTCAATGGCCACAACTTTTCACTTGTAACTCCGATTGAGGTGAATCCAACGCCCACATCTTCGTTCCGTCGAGCCCGTTCTGTTCTTATCATTTTCATGATGTGTTCAAATTTTGGAAATGATCTTTATGCCATTGCCCCTAATCAGCCCGCTTCGGGAGAGAAACTTCTCTGGCGATTCCGTCCGTGATCTTTCCGCACATCTTCCCAGTGATTTCTTCATCCCCAGGCAAGCCACGACAACCCTTGCATGATTGCATGCAGTAGCCATGGTTTTGAACTTGAATATTGAATAAATCTCTACTTGTTTGTCTGCAACTATTATCATTGTTTCGGTACTGCTTATAGTTCCATGCTCTCCTTCGTGCTTTGATTCGATGCATCTGTTTATCATGCTAGTATTACTTTTGTATGACATGCTTGGTAGCAGTACTTGTTGGTGTTATGTTCTTCGGTGCATGACTATTGTCTGTTACCGAGTACCGTGGTTATGCATGTTTCCTTTGCATCTAGCTGATTTTATGCTTACTTGGTAATATTATTGACATGTTCTTGCTTGGTATCTATTGTTGATGCTAGTGGTCATGTTATGCTATGAGTAGTGTTCTACTTGTGATATTCATGCTCGTCAATATGCCATGTTCATTCGGATATACGATGTATTCTTGTTGATATGCTTGAGCATTATGTTGCATACATGCTCATGTTGGTATCATGCATTGTAGTTGCGTCATGTTATTTCAATATGACTCAGCTTATTGCATTCAAATTTAACCGGATAATTGTGAAATTGAACACATGTTGCCTGAGTCATAGTGCCATCGAAATCAAGTTGACTAGTGCAACCACATTTTCCTTTTATGGGAAGGTCCTAACTGGGTCTATTCAAATGCATCTCACCGTTGCCTCCAACGAGGGAAGGTTATGCGCGGGTGCTACCTTGGTCGGGTAGGACGGCATCAGTCTTGTGTGCCCGTTGTTGTTGTAAGGATCCTTGTCCCCATTTGGGACCGTTTATGTTTTGCCACGACGGTGGCCGTTGATGCCTTTGGTAGGCACGGGGCCACCCATGACTTAGCCCAAAGGGGAGTTTGTCGGAGTGGCCGGGAGAGTGTCATGGCGGTAGATCGGTTTTGCGGAACGCCGTTGATCCACCTGAATGGGAGTGCGAGGCCACGGGTTCAGTGGTGTGGGTACAATGTGCTATCCTCTGTAGAGTGTGTGTTAAATCTATCGATAGCCGTGCCCGCGGATAAGGGCCCAGTTCGTAGTCAGTCACACTACGAGTCAAAAGTAATAACAAAATTGTGTTTAATAACAACCCTGGTTCGATGATGAGAAAGAGATTGGTTGTGATCGTGAGAGGATCACTGTGGTATCATGGATACCGAATTGATGGATATTTGTGATGTTGTGCCAGAATCACGGGGTAAGGTCAAACTCCGTGTGGTTATTTATGTTTACTATGGTATGGTAATACCATGTCCGTGATGGTAAGCTTATGCATGTGATGGTTATGAGGTAACCCGAGGAGAGTAAGTTGGTGCATGATAGAGTCATCCTATTGCATGCTAGTATCACCATGTTCATATGTTCATACCATGATTGTACTGTTCTAGATGTATTATGTTCATCTTGTTCATGCTAT